>SNQJ01S0117433.1:0-27695 GCA_010110895.2 Picea sitchensis
GAAAGTGGACAAAGTGACTTAGAAGATGTTTTTAAGGAAGCTACTTGGAGAGTATAAATAAGAGTCAAGGATCTCTCATTTAAATCACACTTGAACATATTGAATACCTATAGGTGTCTGAGGTAACCAAATGATATCTAAGACAAATTTTTGAGGAAAGTGAAGAAAAGAAGGCCGGAATTCAAGGAAGGATAAATTATTTTGATTATGCTTTCTAAGGTATGTTTGTTTCAGGTCATCTCACCATTTTCACAATAAAAAAATTTCTAAAATTATTTAGACCTTGAAATTTCTATGAAATTTAGGAAACATATCCAATTATCTGTGGTAAAAAATTCATCTTGTGGGTCATTGTATTTTTGGAGTTACACTCTGTGGAAAATAGGGTTTGTGGCTAGTCCTGAAACTAGTCAAAAACAAGTGTTTCGGGAAAAAATGTCATAACGTCTTCATAAAAAATCTAAATTTAGTGAGACAAAATGTGTTGGTTAGAGTATAGCCTATAGTATGTTGTGTAAGAGTTTCAGATCTATTCAAAAAATATTTTGTGTGAAGCACTCTCTACAAGGTCGCTATATAGAATAAGCCAAAATTTAGCAAGGTATGCCATTTTTGCTATAACTCCTTTTCTGAGAGGTTCCAAGTAGTGAAACCTAGAGGAATTGAATAAAACACACCGAAGAACATTTTTTATCAGTTTCAGAGCTTTATTCATTAAAGGTACAAAGTTATCATCATTTCAAGTTAGGGTTGTTGACTAATCCAAAAACTAGTCATGTGAGAAGTTTGATGAAGATGCTAGTCTCTTGTTGTCAAAGTTAAGAAAGGTTTGAAGGTATGTGATCATATATGCTAGGTCTATTACAGAGTTACAAGTCATATTTGGATGATGAAATTGATGAGGGCTTTTGGTTAAGGTACATGTTGGGTACATGGTTGAGACAATCAGTGGATGAGTTGGCATATACATAAGGTGTATAGTTTATAATGTTGGTACATATTGATGAGTCATAGTTGATGAGTAGTTGACACATGATTGGTACATACATGGTACATGGTTGGATGCACTTGTTTATGGTACATGCTGATTACAGGTTGTTTGGTACAGGTTGGTGCATGGTTGATGCACTTGTTTATGATACGGGTTGATTATAGGTTGAGGTATAGGTTGATGCATGGTTCATGCATGGTTCATACCTATTGGTACAGGTTTATAGCAGTATATCTCACAGTGATAGTGTGACAATGGTTCCATCATTCTACTTATACTTCAGGGCAGTTCGATGGGGCAAGGATAGGTGTTTATAGACACCTACATTGGGGGTTGTAGCCTCCTTCTGGTTGTAGCAAGAGAATTAGGGAGTTGGAGCTTCCCTTAGGTTGTAGCCTAAGAAACTAGGGGGTTGGAGCCTCCTTCCAGTTGCAGCTGGAAAACAAAGGAAATTGGTGCTTCCAATGAATGTAATTCTTCAAGACATATAAGAAAAAGCATTACGTGGTTTTCTCCCGCTTTGGGTTTCCACGTAAAACACTAGTGTACTGTGTATGTGTATGATTGTTCATTTGTTCATTGCTTATTTACTCTATAGTTATTGGATGATATAACACTTGGATTATATGGTTAAAAATGATTAAATTTCTCTATTACTGATTCACCCCCCCCCCCTTCAGTAATCCAACAAAAACAACTTGGAGGAAGTGAATTCATACAAATATCCTAGAATTGATATTCACCACAAGCTCAATTGGAATTATAACATTGAGAAAAGGATTATCAGGGGATGGAAAGCTTATTATGGGCTTGAAAACAATTGTAAATCCGCTAATATTTGGAGTTGGGATAAGAAGAAACTCCTCTTTGAGACTCTTTTTACACATGTTATTCTTTATGGATGTGAAGTATGGGGTTGTAGTATCTCTCGTGAATCCTGGATAAAGATAGAGAAAATACAAAATAAATTTATAACCTATAATCTAAAAATTAAAGGAAATATGCCCTACCCCATCCTCCTCTTAGAAACAAGTCTCTCCCCCATTGAGAGCATGGCTATGACTAGATACCTAATGTATAAGAACAAGTTAAACAACATGCAAGACTAAAGGCTACCTAAAACTGCTTCAAAATCAAGTCATAACCACCATCGACTGAAGCGAGGATGGCATAAAGACGTTCGGTCTTGGCTAAACTATTGGGGAATCATGGAAGAAACCATATTGCAGAATAAAGATACTATTAAAAAAACATCAAATCAAAATTTAAGGAGAAAATGTGGTGTGATAAAGAGTAAGAGGAAAAAAGAAAATTAAGGTATTATAAATATGTAATCAACCCTAATCTAGAAGATCAAAATTATCTATCTTTTTTTCCAAGTGTAAAGAAAAAAATAAGCATTGCTAAGATATGAACAAATTCTCACGAGCTCCATTGTGAAACTGGGCGTTGGTCAATTCCTAAAACGCCATGGGATGAAAGAGTGTGTCACCTTTGTGACACTAAGAATGTTGAAGATGAAAAGCACTTTCTCTTAGATTGTCCAACCTATACCCATATTAGATCTCATTTTCAAAATATTTATCACACACTACCAATCTTCCTAACCTCTTAACTCAACAAAAAGTATGGCGATCTTGGAAATCTTCTCTTAATGCCTTTCGAACACAGAAACAAAATTCTAAAAAGTCACAAGTAATCAGTGCATTTAGGTCCGATAAACCAATTTAGTCTTAATGGGCGTTAATCATCATCATCATCATCATTTTGATTGTTAGATAGTTTTGATTTGATTAGTATGGTAAATACTTTAGATTATATATGAAAATTATTATTTAATTAAGAAGTTAATATTTAAATGACAAATTATACAATGCTTTGGAAATTATTATTATTTAATTGAAAGAAGTTAATATTTAAATGAAAAATTATACAATGATTTGTTTAGACATATGCTATATAATAATAATTTTCATATAACTATATATCATATATAATTATATTTTCCAATTGTGAAATAATTTTGATTTGATTAACATTAACATAGAATTTTGTAATATAGTTTTATGTTAATAAAATTTAATATAATTTTAAAATTTTATATAATGTATATATGGAAATTAGTATGATTTAATTAAAGTTAAGATAATTTTATATCAAAATGTTTTTCAAATTATATATAAATGTATATATGAGAAATTAGTATGATTTAATTAAAATAAGTTAAGATAATTTATATCAAAATGAGGAAATTAGTCAAATAATTAATATTTTTAATTAAAACAGGTTAATATTATTAAATAAGTTGGTTAATATTATTAAATAAGTTATTGTAAGAAATTATGTGTCTTATTTTTTTCTTGCTATATTTTGAATTTGACTCTTATGTGGTTATTCACATAGTTTCGTGTTGATGGTATGGAGGAGATGTTGTCAATAATAAAAATATATTAAATAATAAAAAATAACAATTAGAGTATGGAGTTAATAACAATAAAAAAATTAAATTAAATAATATTTACATGTATGTAAAATTTGACAACATCTAGAAAATTAAACTAGCATAGATCCATATTAAACTCAAATCCTATAATGCATGGAGGGATCAAATTTCTTAAGATACAATTTTTTTAATATGAAGGAATTACATATATATGGAATTAAATGATAAAAAATTACACCTTAATAAAATTTGATCATCTGGAGTGCTTAATAGATCAAGTTTAAGATAAATCTATCTATGCTCGTTATAAAGTTGCATATATTGTGTTGTTTTATGTGATATATTTTAAGGAGAGTTTAGAAAATAAGCTTATGATTATTATTCATTAAATATTAATTTTGATTTATTTAAATTTTTTAAAAATTAATAGGTATTAATTTATATATTTCAATATATTGTTTTTAAGATTAAAGCGTAATATATTTTTATTTTTTTTTTAATTTTTATTTAATATTTAGTTAAAATTGATTTATTAAATTTTGAAAAATAAATATATTATTAATTTATATGAGAAAATAATTATGAAAATTTATAAGATTTGAAGAAATTATATATATATATATATATATATATATATATATATATATATATATATATAATTTTCAGTCTTATAAAATTTCTCGTCTTATAAATCTTCATCGCCTATTATTATTTTGAAACTCATGAGATTTTGTTGCTTATTTTTAGCAATATTAATTTTCTTCTTAAAATTTATCTATAATAAAAAGGTAATTTTGATATTCAAGCTTGATGTGTATGTTCTCTTTATAATATATGAGCTTTCTCATATTCTCAATTTCTTCATTACACCACAATCTCTCTTTAAATTTAGTTGTGATGGTAGTTGTAATGGTATCGATATTTTGAAGAGAGACCTCCTCACTTATCCTCTAGTAGTTAAGCCAATAATTTGTATCTTTAGTCCACTCTCTCTTAATTCTTGAGTGACGAGTTATTTTTACTAGTATTTGAAAAAATAGGAATACTATCCAATATTCATGGTGATTATGTGTCATATACATTAGAATGTAATCCATGTCTCTAATGCTTGGATAGGGTGTATTGTTTTTAATTTTAATATTATTCAATATAACACTTCTATATTTGCTTAATTTTTCTTCAAATTTCTCTAGAAATGATACAACCCCATACTTTATAGCCGTATAAAATGACCAAAGTAACAAGTGTATCAAGGATGACTTTATTTTTTTCAACCATTCTCAAGACCAAAATTGGTTTTCCAACCTCCATTAATCCTTCTTTCCATACTATTATTCCAATTGAGGTTTTGATGAAAGTCAACTCCAATATACTCGTATGAAAGAGCTTCCTCGAAGATGTTATTATCATACACAAAATTAAGATAGGCTATTTTCATAGATTTGATGATCATAACCTTTGACTTATCCAACATAATTTTTTTTAAAGAGTTTTTGAGGTTGTTTGTCAAGAATAGATAGACTCCTCGCTAAAAGAAAAATATTATCTGTGTAAAGAATGATGACCAATCTAGAGTGGTTCTCTCTCTTAGAAATACAATAGTTCTGCAAAGTTCGTTAATTGAACACAATTTCCAAATTAAAAGAAATTTGAATTTTACCTTACGTAGGCACTTAACTCTTTTGCTTCACTATGCAACCATACACTAGAATCGAGGGCTTAATTTTAGGTGCTAAAATTATTTATCATATGACCATATGCTAATAACCATGAGCTTAAGCATAGAGGTATGATCCAGGAGGATTCGAATGTTCCATGAGAGAGAGGAGTCAAATGTGAAACATCCATAGAGTCTCTAGAAACTTGGTTTGGAAATATTCCAAAATTCAAATGCTTGCTTCAAATCATCCTTAAAATGTCATCATTGTGTTGATCTTGGTGATAGATTTCCAATGGCGCAATTTTTTCCTCAAACATAGTTTGTATATATGAAATGTATGAGGAGTCAAAGTTCAGTCAAACTTGGAAAAAATTCAAAGGTTAAAGGACAAGGGAAAATAAAAATTAAAGCGATGTCACCATTGAAAGGGTGACATGCTTGACACCTAATTATTTGACTTCGAGGAAAGATACAAATCCAGGTGCTCCAATCACTGGTTGAAAAGTGGTAGACAATTGGTTCAATCCCAATTTGATATGTGGCATTGAAGAGCCAATGAGGGGCTGGAGTGTGGCAACCTCCCAGTGAGCAATGGATATAAAAATTATGGAGTCAACATTGTTCGACCCCATAACCTCTATAGCCATCAAAGTCTTAACATAGCCCTCCATACCAACATACCACACGTTGTTCCTTGATAGTTGTATGGAATATTTATATATATATATAAACAAAGTTTCATTTAGGTGGCTAAAGGGCAGGCCATTATGTATATTATGATATTGTTACACTACCATATAACCACAAGTGTAGAGGTTTCAAACTATATCCATATCACCAAGTTGACAGAAGTCATTTTAAACATGTCTTGATGATTATAACTATATGATATATTATTTACAATACGTGTGTAACAACATGCAAATATCACGTGGAATTTTATACTATGGTTTTCAACTATATGACAAATCGTTGTAACAAAATACTTTATATAGTATGGTCGGTGTACAATGCACCCCCAACCTACTATATATATTATATGTTTTAACCAACTTCCCTATAGTTAGTATTTAGTTACGAAGCCCAACAAAATATATTTAATGCCTACTACTAATTTCGGGATTTAGTTAAGAAGGGAGCCCTATTTAATGGCACACACCCCAAGGAAGACAACAATCATTTATGCAAAAAATTTAGTCTTATAAAGCATGCTAAGAGTAAAGAAGGTGTAAGGGCTACACTATAAAGCATGTCGAGAGTCACCTTGATGGAATTTCAAAGTTTAATATATAATTTTACTGCGATTTTCACTAGGAATCCAGCGGTGCACTCTGTTCCTTGAGAAACATGTAAAAGATGAATTGTAAAACATACAATCATTTGAGCATTAATATACGAAGTTTCTATTGGAAGTGGATCCAAAGAGGTAGCCCAAATTAGGTGAACCCGATTTTCCAACTTGTGTATGTGGATTGTATTATTGTTTTCATTCCAAGTCCATTTGCTTCAAATCATTTTATTATTAAAGTGGATTTGGTTAGATACGTTTTTTTTCACATGTAATTTGCAAAACTTTCAAGTGATCATTTTATTTCAAAGATCAAGCAAATGATTATGTATATTTAAAATGATCATCATCTAAGGAGTTTAGGATCAAGTTGGTATCATAGAAGATTAGACAAGTATTTTTCAAGTGGATGATTACAAGAGACAAACTCAAACTTGGTAAAGGAAAACACAGGATTATAAGTACGAAATTGGAAAGAGATTTTGATGACATAAGATGGCTTCTGAAAAGGAGAAGAAGAAGATCAGACCATGAGTCACAAAGAGATCAGAGCTATGCTTGAAACACTAAAAGAAATAATAGATGAGTTAGAACTTAGAATTCAAAGGATTGCAAGCTAATAATCTTCGGTAAAAGGAGGTGGAGGAGGTGAAGGCGATGGACAGCAGGCCCTTCCCCTTCCTCCTCCCTCCTCATTAGTTTCTTAAAGCGTAACAAAAATTCTTCTCATCGAAAGAGGTCCTCTAAGAAGAATGACCATAATCTGCCTTTATTAAAATTGGATTTTAAGTTTGATTTGCCAACCTATGATGGATAATTGAATACCAATAAATTGGACAATTAGATCAAGAAAATAAAGGTATATTACAAGGTTCAAAATATCATGGACGAGGCTAAAAAGATATAATTAGCTTCTCTTCGACTAAGTGACACAACCTTGATATGGTGGAAGAGTAAGATGCAAGTTGATCTAGTTCAAAAGGGTAAAGTAATCTCTTCATAGGATAAGTTTACCAAGGCTATAAAAGTTCTATCCATTGCTTTTACCTGGGATGACAATGATCGAGTGGAAACTTATGAGACATGGTAAAGGATAGAATATTCAACATTACACATGAATTCAAAAACAAGGCATTATACCTAGGAATTCCGTTCTATACTCATGAAACTCTTATGAATGTTTATTCCTTCTAGCATTTATAAGTTGTTAGTACAAGCTACACATCTAGAGGCTAGTAAGGAGAAAGGTGCTTGTGTGAGATGAAACCATTCAAGTTTAATGGAAGGTAAATGGAAGGTAATAAATCAGGACAAAGTGGAAACAAGTTGAGGGAATACCTACATGTTCCCAATGTAAAATAAAGAGACATGAGGAATCGAATTGTTGGAAGTTGCATCCATAATTACGACCGAAGAAATAGAAGGCTAAAGAGAAGCATAAGACTGTTGCATCAACTCATCAAGATCTAGGCTTAGATTCGAGGAGATGAATACAAGATCATGGCCATAGGAAGCAAATATATCAGATATCATTTCAAATTCTTTAGTTCAATCTTCCAAGAAAAAGTGATATTGATCATAAGAAGGAATGAGTTTTTTCATGTCAGAGTTATAGTCAAACATACAAAGGTAAATACTTTATTTGTGATGGATATCAAGTTAATCTAATATATGAAGAAATTATTAAGAAGATGGGATTGAAGATGACACCTCACAAAATCCATATCCATTAGGATGAATTATTCTTGTGACAATGCTAAGTTTTAGGTAGCAAAATGTAAGATGAGGTTTGCAAATTACAAGCTAAAGTTCTTTGGTGAGGTGGAGTTAGATGTTGTGCCTCTTGACATTTTGACATTGTCTTGGGTAGTCCATATCTGTTTGATAGGAAGGTTGTGTTCTATCGAGAAGAGAACAAATATCACCTTTTAAAGGATGGGATTGAATATATTGTCAAAGCTCATCACATCAAAACTAATCTTTCTTTAGTGATCATGTAGGGAAAATGAAGAGACTTGTAAGCGCAAGTAAACATTTTTTCTCATGATAGTGAAACAAAAGTAGGAATATATGAAATATTCTTTGTCGAGGTTGTGATCAAACCATAGAAAGGAATTAGAAGTCAACATCATATCTAATTATGATGAGTTGTTTTAGGAACCTACATGGTTTCCTCCTAAAACAAAGGTTGAACATGAAATATATTTCTTGACAGGATGCTTCTCTTCCAAACATTGGAATGTACATGTCATCAATAATAATCAATAATCTGAAATCAAGAAGCAAGTTCATGATCTACTCCATAAAGAATCATCAGACCAAGCTCCTCTCCGTATGTATTTGGTTCTCTATTGTATTAATTCCAAAGAAAGATGGCATGTGGAGGATGTGTATTGATTTTGAATCCCTGGACAATATTACGATAAAGAATCATTATCCTCTTCTAAGAATAGATGATCCTATTAGATGAATTAAAGAATGTTGTGTATTTAACTAATTTGGACTTGCAAAGTGGTTACCATCATATTATAATTGCATAAGGTGACATATGGAAAACTAATTTCAAGACCAAGCAAGGCTTGTTTGAATGGTTGGTTATACCATTTGATTTATACAACGCACCAACATGAAGGTAATGAATGGTGTGTTTAGACCCTACATAGATGAATTTTATTATTGTATATTTTAGGCGACATATTGATTTTCAGTCGAACATGGGAGGATAATCTAATGCATGTCAGGAAAGGTTTTGAACTTTTTTAAAAGAAGAAGATGTATATCAAGATGTCTAAATGTGAATTTGGAAAAACTTCTGTGGTTTATTTCGATTTACATTGTAGAATGATGGAGTTTGAATATAGATATTACAAAAGTAGAAGTCATTGTGAAATGAGACCCCAAGACCAAAATACTTCCACAATTCGAAGCTTCTCAGGGAGAAATTACTGTCTTAGGAGAAATTCATTGCTAATTTCTCATGCATATCAACACCTCTATATGCATTAACGAGTGATAAACAAATATTTCAATGGGGAGGAAAGAAATGAAATCCTTCAAGACATTGAAGGAAAATATAAACACCAAACGGTTATGGCATTTCCATATCATGCAACAACCATTTGAGATTCAAACCAATGCAAGCAAATATTCCATGGGAGCACGGTCTTGATGCAAAAAGGTAAACCTATATGTTATCATTATGAGACTTTCACTCAAGTTTTGATTAACTATCCAACATATGATAAGGAATTATATGTATTTAATTAACAAAAGTGTAAAATAATGGAAGCATTAATTAATGGGAAAGGAGATAATCATTCATCTGAGATCATCAACCATTACATTATTTGAAGTCACAAACTAAGCTACAACAATAAAGACATGGTGGATGGGTTTTTCCTCGATGGATTCAACATGAAAGCAAGTATAAGAAAATTCATAACAAGGTTTGAATGTGTTATCAAGACTAGTAATTAATGCCTCTACAATACTTAGGTATAATCCTTTAACACATGAAATCTATGTAGAACAATATTCTAGGGATGATGATTTTAAAAAATTATATGATGCATTAACTCATGACAATTAGCATTCAGATTATTATATGCATGAAAGTTTATTATATCATCTTGAAAAACTATTTATACCAAGAGATGAAAGAGTAAATATAATTATAAGAGAAGATCATACATCTCTCATCTCTAGTCACTTTGGGGTTGGTAAGACAATGTCCTGATTACAAAGATATTTTTGTCAGCCCTGAATGAATGAGACAATTTCAAAGTATATCAAAGGTGTGTCATGTGTGCCACAGTAAACCTAGAAATCGAAAGTTAGGTTTGTATACCCCACTTATGATACCCCTCACAACCATGGGAAGAAATATCCATGGAATTTGAAGGGTGTTTTAGATGTCCAAGGCAGGTCATGATTATCTATATGTAAATTGGTGGACAGATTCAGCAAGATGTGTATTCTAATTCCATGTAGGAAGCATGCCACAACTGAACAGACAACATAGATCATTCTTTAAAATGTATGTGTTCATTTTGGAATTCCTACATCTATTATATCAAATTGAGACTCTCTTTGGGAATGTTTTGGTCTCATGTATAGGAGATAATGGATATTAAGTTAAATAAGAGCATGAATTTTCATATGTAGACAGGATGGATGGACAAAGGTGGTAAACATAACATTAGTACATCTACTTTGAGGATATTTGCAACAAAAAGCATCCTAAAGTATGGGATGAACAATTACCTTATATCCAACATTCCTATAATCATTCCATGCATTCATCTACTTAGAAAAATCCCTTTGAAGTATGTTTGGGGTACCTCCCTAAATCACCTGTGGAATTTGTTTTTTGGAGAAGTGGGTAAATAAGATGGACGAGATGATATAGATAAAGATAAAAGGTTCATTCAAAATATTTACTTGAATTGCATCCAAAGCGTTACATGAAAAATTGGAGAAGAGCCAATCCAAATATAAGTCAAGGCATGCCAAACATCGGGTTGATCATGGAGTTCGAGAATTAGGTGATCAAGTATGGCTACATATCAACAAAGATAGAATGGAAGGTGAAGGTAAAAATCTAAGGCCAATCTAATATGGTCCATTCAATATCTTAGAGAATATTGGTATTAATGCCTTTCGTTTAGATCTACTAGCCTACATGAAAATGTAATCATTGGTAAATGTTGAGAATTTGAAGCTTTACAGGCCTCCTATGATTATGAATGAAGATGAAAGTATTCAAGTTCCAACAATTGATGATTTTTCTCCAGGATATTTGGACAAGCTCTGAGGAATATGTCATTCTCGAAAGAAGAATTAGAACTTCATAGTGAGATGATGTGGAATATCTTCAAGTTGGTCTTAAGAGTTAAAACCAAGTAAAGACAAATGGATGGAGATTGAAAGGGTGATGGAAATCTACCCTCACTTAGTTGTTGAATAAATTTTTGGAGGAGGTCCAAAGTATTCCAATGGGGAGGAATTATCCATAAGGATCCCAGAATGCTCACAGAGGTCCAAAAAATAATTGGAACATCCATAGAGATCTAGAATGGTTCATAAACTCAAAGACAAAATCTTCAAATCATCCCAAATTACATCAACGAGTAGAGCTTCGTGATAGCTTTCTAAAGACACATTTTCTCAAATGGAGTTCGTATGAAAAATTTTTGAGTGGTCAAAGTTCAAGTCAAGCGACAAAAGTCAAGGTCCAAGTATAGGGAAAATAAAGGGTGACACGTGTCACCACTGCAAAGGTCATAGGGCACCCTAGTGCAGAGTTGACTAGGAAAGGTTCAAATCCAAGTGGTCTAATCATCAGTTGACAAATGGTATACAATTGGTTCAATCCTAATTTGACATGTGGCATTGAAGAGACAATGAGAGGCTACCATTAAGAACCTCACATTGGCCAATATTGACTGGTGAATATCAAAAGTTAGAGAGTCGGGGTCAAACCCATGACCTCCATATCCACCAAAGTCTTCATATAACTCTCCACACCAACATACCAAATATCAAAATAGCATAAAAACCTTAGAATAAGTACTCAGCCGATAGAGATAATTTTAGATAATAAGCCTCTTTGAGGGAAACCTCCTTATACACCACATAAATTTACAAATACCAAATGATTCCAAATGAAAAGGTATCCTTGGTATATATAGGAGACTAGAAGGTACAATTACAACTAATGGACCCAAGACGACATAAATAAAATAACAATACTAATGTAATGCCCCAATTAAGAATTGTATTGCCCTGTTGGAAGCCTTAACATGCCCCTCCCTTCAAACAAGTGTTATGCGCAACTCTTGAGTAAGCTTGGATTCTTTGTATAAAAGACTCATCTTCAAAGTGGAATCTTCAAGGTGGTTTCCTCCATTTAATGAGATACGAAATGGATCTATTCCTCAACTAGAAGAATTCTTATATCAGTGATAACCGGGATCCAATGATTTTTTTCCTTCCTTGTTAAGTTCTGTAAATATAGTTTGAGCTAGGATCTTGTCTTCTCTTCTTTAAGCATGGAACATGGAAAAGCGTATTGTACTAGCGAAGATGTGAGACTCAATTTGTATGTCATAGTACCAATGTTTTGAAACACCTTATAAGGGCCGTATTACTTTGGTGATAAATTATTATCCTTTTTATATTGCTTGAGGGACATTTTTTTTGTATGGTTGTAATCTTAAAAATACCCAATCCTAGCTTCAAAACTTCTTTCACTTCGATGTTGATCTTCTTTTTGTTTCATGCTGATTTTAATCACTTACTTAGTGGTTGTCCTTTTAGAATTGGAGAACTTGTTGTTGATGCTTTCGATGTGATATTTGCTTGAAACTTAGATTTTCTTTTAGAGAATAAGTGATGGAAGATGGGTGATATGCTGCGGATACATAAATGGTGCCATTTTTGCAGTATGAAAGTGTTATACCACAATTTTCCACAAATTGGTATTTGAACCATTATGTTTGTTTATTGGAGAGACAAATCAAGAAAGGTATCCTTTCGGAAATTTGTTCACTATCTCGATTTTCCATTAGATTGAGGATGATAATATGAGCTATGGGCAATTGAGTACCCAAACAAGAAATAATTTTGTCCAAAATGTCTAGTGAAGATGGTATCTCTGTCACTTACAATAATGTTTGGGATTCCATGTAGCTTTTAAAATGTCTCCATGAATGAGATGGCAACTATACTAGATTTGAAAGGATGAGAGAGTGCACCAAAGCGTGTGTGCCAGATTGATCTATCCTTAATCCTGCATGATATTACTCTTTCCTTCAAAATTGCATGGCCACAATGATGAAATCCATGGAAAAATCCTCCCCAACACTGACTTGGGATGGCTAATGGTTATGGAAATGCAGGGTCTTAACTTTTTCCACCTTTTTTTTGGTAAAATGACAATTGCCACAAACCTTTGAACATCATTTTAAGTCCATCCCAAGAAAATTCCTTCTTAACCCTATGGTAGGTTTTCCAAAATCTTGAGTTCCCTCCTACCACGGAAGTGTGCAATTCCAAGAGAGACTTTTGTTTGATTTGGGAGTTCTTACATAAATATAAAGAATATTTATACCATAGTGAATAATATTTCCATGTAAATATTATCAGATGCACTAGATTCTTGCTGCAACCTTTGAATGAAGTCCACATGTTTTATGGATTCTTCCATTCATCCCTCTTCTATTATCCAATCGAGTTAGATGGCCGAGATAAAATGGAGAAAGGCCTCAACATCTCCAGTCAATCCTTTCTTGAGAGTGCATCGACAACAAAAATTTTCTTCCTTTTGTAGGTGTTCAAAATAATAAACCAACATCTCGGTCACCCATTTTTGTTGTTATTTTGAAGATAGTATTTACTGTTCAAGAAACAGTAATATTTAAGACTATCATGATCTATTTTGACCTTAGAGTGCCTACATATTAGGTAAAGACGCCATTTCTTCATTGCATGTAGTATTACCATCATTCCTTCTCATAAATGGGTTTATGTAAGTCCTTTCCTTTGATTGGCCTTTGAATTTCAAAAGCAGGGGCATTCCTTCTTGCATTAAATTAACACCAATGCCATTTCATGAGGCATCATTCCACAATAAAGGTTTTTTTGTGAAGTTTGGTGTGGTTAAGATAGGAGCTCTGCACATTGTTTATTTAAGTTGTTCAAAAGCTTGGTTGCCTCTGGATTCCATGAAAATGCACATCCTTCTTAGTTAATGTAGTTAAAGGTGTTATTCTTATAGTTGAACAAACTGCGGTAGTAACATTTCAAACCCAAAAATCCTTTAATGACTTATTTAATGTTTTAGGAATCATCCGATCCATCATGGCCTTAATATTGTTAGGGTCTACCTTGACTTCCTTCATGAGATACAATAATCAACTTGAATACTCTACCCCCTTCACCCCAAATAAACATTTGGATGGTTTTGGCATATGAGATTTGTTTCTCCTTTAGTAGTTATAACACATTGTCAACGTAGAACATGTTCCTCCCAAGATTGGCTATAGATTGGTATTTCATCAAAATACTAACACAATTTTTTAAGGAAGGGCTTGAAAATGGAATTCATCAACCCTTGGAATGTAGAGGTGCATTCCTTAAGACCAAAAGGCATGAACAAAAAAATCATAATGGCCTTCATGAGTTGGAATGTTGTTTTGGGATATCACTTCCTTCATTCTAATATGATGATACTGAGCGAAGATCCAACTTTGTAGAAGTAGATTGATCCATGTAGTTCATCTAAAAATTCATCCTTGCTGATGGGGAATTAGGAAACTTATCTTTAATAGTGATCTTGTTGATCTCTCTATAATCTAGACACAACCTCATGAGCCCTCTTTCTTTTGTACCATTACCACCGGTCTTGAGTAAGAACTTTGGATATGTCTAATAATTCCAACCTCTAACATGTTTTTCCAACCATACACTCAATTTCACTCTTATGGGCATAAGGGAATATGTAAGGCCAGATGTTAGGAGGAAAACTCCCAATAATTAGGTGAATAACATGATCATTATTTCAAAGGTGAATTTGGAATACCTAGGAATATCTTCAAATGCTGGAATGCTTATCAATGATCCCTTGGAGATCTAGAGATAAATGACTTAGATGTTTGAACATCTAGTGAGCATAGTTGTACCGAATTACACGTGATTCCCTTTTCAATAATTTTTTGAGCTTATCACTTTACTGGGTTTTCCTGTGATACCTTAACTCAATTTCCTTTCCTTCCAATGAAAATTTAGGGAAAAATTCTTGAAAATTAAAATACATTTTTAAGTCATGATTGTAACCATTGGACTCCTAATCTGACATCAACTACCCATAGGTATAGAAATCATTGGATAATTACATGTATTCCCATAGTAGATTGATCTTATGACATTTTCTTGAGCAATTGATAGTTCCTCCATTTGCAATCATTACTTGAAGGCTTTGGCCTTGAATATATATAAAGAAATTGAGACATTGGCTAATTTATAGTGAATGCAATTGAGTACTACCAAAATCAATTAGGACTATTACCTTTTTTATATATCAACCGATCTTGAGGGTTTGAGGAGTCCTAATTATAGCCAATGCATTACATGATATATACGACCAATGCATTACACATGATATCATTAGGAGTCAACTCTTTGGATGAAATTTCTTCTATGTTTTTATCTTGAAATGGTTCTTGTTCTCTTCCTCTGCACAATCTATGTAGAATGAATTTATTCTCCACCATATGTCCCTTACTACACTTGATGTCACAATTAAAGAATAAACCTTTGCTTTTATTTCCTCCAATTGTTGAAATTTGTAAACCTTGTAGGTTGAGTGATATTAGAAGAACGAACATTAATCTCTTGATAGATGTTAGAATTGGTCCCTTCTAATAGCCATAATACATATTTTTTACTTTCAAAATTTCTTGCCACCACAGGCAGCATTCTCCAATGATTTGGGTTCCCAAAGTGACCTCATGTTGAATCTTATCCTTTAAAGGGGTTCTATGAATATATCAATCAGGAGAGCCTTTAATATGTAATATCATTTACTTTTATATTCAATCTTTGGAGGTTGTTCTCAATGTGATCTACAAGTTGAACCCTTTTACCTTCAGTTATCATTTGGCTAAAGAAGATGTTACTCAGCAGCATCCTCATGATGCTATCATTTCTTCCATGAAAATTATCAAGTGACAAGTGATTTGCGAAAACAAAACCATCGATACCACACAAATTAGTTAGGTTCTAAATATAAATAAACAGGTGTTCATTACCTTTGTGTATGTCACATCATATAGATCAAAATAAATGCTCCATCAGAAGTTTCCATGTGATTGGGTCCTTTCATCAAACTTCCTCATATCAATCCTTATGAGAAGTGGTTTGGTATTCAAAGCTGAGCGTTGGAGTTTTTCCATTTTTGATTCATCTTCCTTTTGTCCATAGATCATGAATTTCATGGGATACATTTTCACTTCAATTCGTTTCTCTGTATTAAAGGTGTTTAATCCTTCCATGATCTCCCCATTTTCAACCATCCATATTATTATCTATTATTGCCTCCAACTTAACTTCAATTGAATCCATCATCACTTGTAGTTCTTATTTTTATTCTTTATTCTTTTTGCTTAAATCATTTATGTCCTTACACATTTCTTCACCTTTATCAAAAGTCCAATTAGGATTATTAAAGTTATTTGGTGTAGAGTTCCTTTTTTGGTAGGCATGTTGGCCAAGTATCACTTTTAAACTTTGATTTAGAGGTGGTTCTTCACAGATGATATTATTTCTTATTTGTATCTCCAAAATTTGACCCTTTGTTATAATGTGTTGTCCACCTAATCATTAGCTCATTTATATCACTTTAAGATAACCTATCAATCCAACAACATTCAGCCTTTTCCTTGAGTTTCCCGACCTAATTTCACTTGGTCTCTCTTATCCCTTCATTAAGGGTGCAAAGCGAAAAGGTTCGTCTCCTTCCCTTCATTAGGAGGCTGACCAAAAGTTGGTCTCTCACTTTCCCTTCATTCTGGTGGTAGAAGAGCGAATTAAGCTGATTTTGGCTTGCCAAATTAGAACCGGGTTGCTCATCCATGTGTATGGGTTTGGTGGCTCCTTGGCCTTCATTAGAGGGCAATTGAAGGGTTGATGGCACTTTCCCTTCATTAGGTCGGTAGAAGGCTTGATCATGATTGTGTCTTTCTGGGTCACTGTGTCCATGTATGGGTGGAAGCCAAGCCTAGAATCTCCTATTTTTGGTTTTGGTTTTGATGGATGAGACTTACCAATGATTTATCGGGGTTTATCTTCGAGAAGGCTTCCATCATGAGCTCGAGAAAATTATCCTAATAAATATATGTCCTTATCCCTAAATACCTATAAGAACCAAGACATTTCCCATGGGAAGGAGGAGAAAAGAGATAGCAAAGTTACTCTGGTGATTTGGTTGCAAGACTTGTGCAAGGAGCTTGGAAGGAGACCACTTCATCAAAACTCTGTTTGTAAGTGTAAATGTTGACTACTGATTAATGAAGAAATGTGGATGTTTCCTATCAATTGTTCATACCTGGTTGTATTCATTGGTAAGGAATTAGTATATAATTATGTGTTATATTATGTATTGGAAAGTATGTTGTCCAATCCATGCATGGATTAGTTTGATATTTTGAGTCTTTCCATATTACATGGGTTTAATGTATGAATGAGTCATAGAAATCCTTGTTGCTCTTCACTTTATTCATGTCTTAGGTGTTGGTAGAACCTAAAGGAGCTCAGCTCCTACAGGGTACAAAATACCTGTTGATTAGGTGACCATCGGTGATTTTTCTCCATGTAATCCTGGGTGTTGAAGTGTTAATCCTTATTTATAAGGGATATATTCCTTGCAAGTTATCTTATTCATCCCAATCATTGCATCTCTGAGTCTAGTTGAAAAAAAACCCATATCCCATATATGTCAGATCTCATCCAGATCCACCATTTTTCACTTCCTAGGTTCGGTCACACTTTTCCTGTGTAAACAGAGGCGATGACTCCTCAGTCCACACGCCTTTTTTTCTTTTAAGGAGAGACCAATACTCTTTAATTAAGCACTTTTCTCTTTAGGGAGGCGACCAAACCTTCCTCTTAGTTTTACCAGGAGTGACTGGACCTTCTGGTTGCCCTTTATCCCTTCATAGGGAGCGATTGGTCGCTCTTTCTCCCTTTTCAGGGAGCGACCATCATATTGAGAACCATTTTTTAAGATCTATACTAAAAAAGGAAACCCACTCATATATGTTTTTTTGTGGCATTCATCTCTTCAACACTCTAGATCCACCTTGGATCAACCTTAGATTCCTTGCTATAAATTATACATATTTTTGTGAATTTTTTTGCATTTTTCTTGAAATTTTTTCCTCTCTTTTTGTATGCCATTTATATGTCATCTTATTTCACTTCTTGTTGAATTGGTATGACCAGAACTCTCTACCTTGACCTCCTCAAGTAGTCCATCCTTGGGAGATCTCTAAAATATTATTTGGAAAATTTTTCTTTGATTATTTTCCTCTTACTTTGAATTTCTTTGAGTGTTGATTTATTTTTAGTCATTTGGAAGACTTTTTTAAATTTTGAAGCCTTGCTTTTTGCATGTTTCAATTTGGGATATTTTATTACTTCCGCCCTATATCCTACTTTTTCTGAGTGCATTACACAACACATACTTAAAATAAAAGAAATAGAAGGAATTCCTTTCAAAAGTACATCTTCTTGAAAAGAAAAAGAAGAAACCATCAAATTTGTTGGGTTTCAAAAATTAAACTTAGGAAATTTGTTTTATTTCATATTGCAAGAACTTCATTTCATCCTTTGGAATTGTTGTCCATTTCGTTGAAAATAAAATTAAGATTGCATGTTTTTGAGTGCTTAGTTTTCATTATAAAAGAGTAAAGAAACTAAGCCTCTAAAAATATCAATTTATTGGCCCTAATAAAGGATCTGGAAATGAAACCACAAAACTACAACTTGCATTACCACTTCTGGGGTACTCGTTCCTTTCGAAAAGTGCAATAGCCTATTGTTTCTGAGGCCCAAGTGGCAGTCTGAACTGGTGAAAACACAACCTTGATAGCACTTTGGTTATAGCACCAAAATTTGGAGTGGGATGATATTTTCCCGAATCCAAACTATGAGAAAGGATCTGGTGAAACTCCACAAGGCTCTGAATTACATTACCATTGCTTTCGATCTCTATACATTGAAGAAAGTGTAGTAGCTTGTTGTTTCTTACAGGACAAAGTGACAGAATCACAGACAAAATTTTGAAAACATAACATTCAGTAGACTTCCAATCATCGTGGTCGTCGGCCCAATCTGAATAGTGAAACCAACCAATAAAGGAGTCTCCCCAGGCCTTATTATCTGACGAATAGCGTACCATGAACATAGCGAGTATCCTTTTAAACTCTTCAGATGATGGATTTCGTAGAGGTGTTTGCATATCTTGGGAAACAAGACCAACAACAAAGGAAAGATGGGATAGGTAGGTCAAGAGTATAAAGGATATAATCTAATGTGATTATGGGGTGGCATCAACTTCAAGATAAGTACAAGTGGCGGTAAGATTGACTCCAAACTAGAAGTGAGAAGGGTTTGATTTAAAATCATCAATAATGGCGATGAAAGAAGGTCACACAAAGAATACTTAATTTGGGAAAAGAAAAAAATTCCTTCACATTGGTTTGCAAAACTTGGAGGCCAAGGAAATAGTGCAAAAAACCCTAAATTCACCTTTCCAAATTTCTTCTTAAGGTTAGTTTCACATGGTTTAAAGTTTTGAGTCATTACGATGGAGATAAGGTCATCAACATAAAGGACAAGGATTATGAGATGGCTTCCTACTTTCTTAGTAGAGACATTAGGATGAAGGAATGACATATAGAGAATCTAGATGATGTCAATAAGAAAGTTGTCCCATTTGGCAGCCTCCAAGAAGCTGGGAGCTTTCTTGAGACCATAAGATATTTCTTAAGGTATCAAATAAGGCTAGAGTCATTATGGACATAGCCGAGGAGGTTGTTCCATGTAGATTTCTTCTTGGAAATCTCCATTCAAGAAGGTAGATTTAGCATCTACCATCTGATGGACCTCAATTTATGTGAGAAACAACAAGGGCAAGAACAAATTTGATGGAATTCATTTTGGCTATGGGAAAATGTTTCATTATAGTCAATTTCCTTCAACTTGGGAAAATCAGCACAGCAGCTAGCCATCCCTTGTGTCTTTCAACACTTCATCCCGATGCATACTTGATTATGGAGCCCATTTACATCCGACAAGTTTTCTTCCTTTTGGAAGAATTTGAATCAAAATGCTCGTTTCCATTAAAAGAGCGATACTCTTCATTCATTTTTGTATCCCAATCTAGATGACCTAAAGCTACAAAATGTCTATGGATCTGGAGTCTCTAAAACTTGAGCCACAAGAGAAGAGTCTCACTAGAGCGTGAGCGACGTGTTCGATCATGATATCAGGATAGCAGAATAGAGACCTGAATTTCTTCGTGTTGAACGGACCCATCTAGGAAGCGGTTGGAGTGGAAGATGCTGGATTCCGAGGTTCAAGGACCTCATCATCTGGAGGAATGTGAGGAGGTGGAGGTGGATTTTTACCCACTTTGTCATCATCTAAAGAATAAAATAAAATAGGAGCAGGAAAAGAAGAGCACAAAGCCTTGAAGATGGATCCATACTTGAGATGAGGAGGAACAATCTTCGAATTAGGCTCATGGGACAAGAGATTTTTCATCAAATTTAACATCTCTTCTAATAAAATTTCATTACAATATGGTTGAAGCATATAATATTTGACATCTTCAAGATAGCAAAATATACACTTCTTACTTTTAAGAATTTTAATGCTTCCTTTTATCATCGGGGAATGTGAGTACATGTATACTTCAAATACAGTGACTTACATCAGTTTAATTTTAGTCCAAGCTTATTAAATTGTTATATTTTAAGAGCCTTTGTGGTAGTCCGATTGATATGTAATTTCATAGTTGATTGCTTCCACAATGCTTTAAGACTTAATCCCTGAGATTGGATCATACGATTAGCCATTTCTTTTTAATGTATGGTTCTTTGTCATTAACACCATTTTGTTGTGGTGTATATGGAATAATGTATTGCATTTGGATGCCATGTGTGTAGTTCATTAACTTGTAAAATTATTGTCCACATATTCACCTCCGTTCTCATTCCTAACTTTTGAATTTTGATGTCCATATTTATTTTCTACAAGGGCCTTGTAGGCCAAAACTTGTCAAAAACTTTGCTCTTAAGTTTTAATAAGTAGACCAAATGTCTGGAAAAATCATCAATGAAGGTTAAATACTTTTCTTGAAAAAGTAAGGAGAAGAAAGTGGACCACGGAAATCACTCTATGAATAGAAGTTGCAAAGGGCAGAAGTGTGCTCCAAAGTACATTTGTCAAAACTATCCGATGATGTTTTCCAAGAACAAAAACAACACAAACACCATCTCTACATGAAGCAGGGAGGAAGACTGATCACCCGTATTGATTGCACAGTTGTTACAATGTACGATAGTTTAGATGACCAAACCGGCTCATGCAATGAGCGATAGTTTAGATGACCAAACCGCTCATGCCAAAGTTTTCTCAAGTCATCGCTATGAGCAACAAAAAATGATGAAAAATATGATGACCCAAAGTTTTCAAACTTATACAACCTGGTAATATCATCAACAATTCCAGTTGCAAGAACATGCTTAGGATATTTTAGATCCTTGATTACAACTTGGTGAGGTGAAAAATCTATTGTTTTACCTTCACCTGAATGAGTGATTTGATATACTGATAGAAGGTTACAAGAAATAATTGGAACACATAATACATCATTGAAATGACCATTATCTACTTGAACTATTCCATATCCTACAACACTAAGAGATATATCATCACCAACAAATATTTTCTTTGTGTTACATTCATTTAGAGAAAAAAATATTTCTTTATCCTTAGCCATATCACAAGATACTCCTGAATCAATAAACCACTCATCAAAAGAAGAAGTAGAAGTTGTATTGAAGGAGAAACCAGAAGCGAAAAGTGCATGTCCATGAGAAGAAGAAGAAGAAGAAGAAGAATCAATATTGATGTTGTGCTTCTTCATCGCTTCTTCTAAAGATGCCATATTCTTGAAAAATTTGGACTCATCATGACCATCTTTATCACAAAAGTTGCAATGTCTGTCATTCTTCTTATTTTTATATGTTTCTCCTTTGTCCAAATTAGGAGCTTAAGTTGTCATAGTGGGTTTGGGACATTTATGTTGCTTGTTGTTGTAGTGAGGATGTTTCTTATTTGGATACTTGGGTTTATATTTTTTCTAGGCAACTAAGGCTTTGTTGGAGGTACCTGCAGTGTTGATCACTCCAAATTGTACAAGATTATCTTCCTCTCTAATCAAAGAAACACAAAAGGAATCAAGAGTGGGCTTTTGATAAGCTTTCCCTAGAGCCTCTCTCATGGCATAAAAGGTAGATACAAACACAAAATATGCACTACCTAGCTTAGAAAGAATAAGATAGATACAATGCTCTTCCTCCATTTCTATCTCACATTCTTCACATAAAATTTTGAGTGTTTTAAACTTAGATAGATAGTCTCCAAGGAAAAAAATATCACTTGGAATTAAGGTCAGTACTTGATTTTATAACAATTGTGCTCGAATAATATTGAGTGTACCAAACACAGATTCAATCTTTTCCCAAGCTTCATTGGGGTCATCAATTTCTTTAAGGTGGAACCTTAAATCATGGGAGATGGAAATTCTAATTAGTCCACGTGCTTCGTCACTCTTATTAGACCATTTGACTTTCTTATTATCATCAATGGGTGATTTTTCCTTTCCCAAGGTAAACCAGTACAAGCCTTTACTTCTTAATAAATCTTCCATATGAGATTTTCATTGGAAGTAGTTCGTGCTGGTAAGAAAGAGATTACTTGTAGAAGCCATATTAAATATGCAGATAATATGGATTTAAAAACTGAAACTGATGATCTGGATGTGAGAGTTATGCCCTTTTAAAAAAAAGGCATAAACGGTAACCAAATGACAACGTGATAGTGTAAGTTGCTTTATGAAGTGGCCCACTTTTATAAAGAGAAGTGGGGATCACTTTTACAATGAAGTTACTTTATAAAAGAAAAGTTGCATGCAAAATAAATAACTCTAAAATAAAATATTAAAGCTACTTATAGTGATTCACTTTTATACTTGAAGTGAAATATACTTTACAAATTGAGCATAAACTTTTTCAAAAAAAGTAACAAAAGGGAGACTTGAACTCAAGACCTCTTACTTAATAAGGAAACTTTTAAACAAATGGTCTAGCAAAATATATTGTATTTTTTAGGAAGAGGATTGGGGTTTTTGTTGTTGTGGAAGATGGCCTTGGAGAGCATGCTAAAAAAAACTCTTTTTACACAAGAAAAAAATTTCTCTTCTCAATGACAACAAGGGTTAGATCTCGGTTAGCTTACCCGAAAGATGCACCTTTTCCTATCTGTTTCAGATTTTCTGAGATCGGATAGGGAGCGGGGAAAAGAGCATACACATATTTAAAAGAGTAGCAACCCAAAAATAAATAATACAAAAACCGAAGTAAAATTAAAATGATACTCTGCAAAAATTTAAAAAATGCGTATTCATGCTTTATACCTCCATACCTGACTGAAATGACAGTATATTGGGAAAACATAAACCTTTTCGAGTGAAACAAAAAGTGTTCCCGACTTAAACAAGCACTTCGGAAGCAATGGAATAGTCCTCTCATCCTAGAAATGTACGAAAACAACAGAAATTGGAGATGAGGAAACCGGCTTCACGATCTCGATCTACAACAGGAGTGGGTCTTCAAACAGGATCTGATACCATTTTCAACAACATAGGTATTCCAATAGAGGACAAACACTTTCATTAACCACTCACATAACCAGATCAAAGATCAACACACAGATGTTTTCGTGTGGTAAAACCCCTACAGGGAAACATCCACGACCCCAGCCAATGCGACCACTTGGAGCAGTTTATTAATGAAAAAGAAAAATATTAAAGAGAGATTTTACAAGAGATTTTCTCACAGTCGATCATCAACAAATGACCCTCCATTCTCTTTAAATATAGATCATGGACCAATCAGCTGTTAAGCCACAAATCAATGGTCGTTAAGATCAAGGAGAGTATGAACTGTTGGATCACTCTATGTCAGGAACATATCATGACCATCAGATTTACTAACTACAAATGCATACTAAAGAAACACAATAAGAAACACACTTTTACCTAAGGACACATTAGACCAAGTAGATCTTAAATAAATCCTAAGTGTCTAAATATCCTAACATTTTTGGATTCAATTCCTTTACACATCATCCATTTCACTACCGCACCCTTGAGTAAATCAACAACCATAAAATCAAGCACTTAATAAAAATGATCTAGTAAATACCTATCGCTACAACGATACAGTGCTTATATTTATTTTCTTTATTATACACGATAATACTTAACTAGTGAACTACCTGAACATAAAGGAAGGGGACTAAATTTAGGGAGAAAAAGGAACATGGACGCTTAGCTATTCAATAGTAGGATTAGACCTTCTCTTTCGTATACGTAAATATTGTTCTTTTTTGGGCCTATACATCAACAGTAAATCAGGATAGATCTTTGGAATAGGCTATGAGGTGAACTCTCCAAAGAAACTAAAACCAACTTAGAATCTTGCAATAGGGAGAGAAACTCTAATTTTTTGTATAAGCATAGCTGGGATCCCCCTCTCACACAGGGGTCAAACAAAAGGTTGTGTGAAGGAGAGAAGCAAAGATTACCCCTCAGAGGATTAACCAAACAATATGGAACGTTATTATATTGGGGGTTCTTCTTGATAATTGATTGTTTTCATTTGGTATCGGAACTTCGTGAATCCCGAATCTATTTGGGGTCCTCTAGGGATTTTTCAATCCTCTTGGAGAATTTTGGACTTGATATCCTATCCATAATTTTGGACCTGACTATCAACTGTACCCACCCAGATTCTGACTGTGAATTGGTAACCTTAGTGGCCATAATCCTTAGGGGTTTTACACAAGGTGACGGTGAAGGGGAGTCTTCATTGTACATGGGTCAGACATTGGTAAAACTCACTCGGGATCCTTAGAGGGTCACCCGCGGCTCTCACCATAAGGGGACTTGCATCATGTTGTAAGTCCATTAAGAAGTTTTCCAACATAACTGATCCACCTTCTCATCCCCTCCCCTTATCACGTGTTCCTGCGATGTTGTATTTCATCACCAACTAGTGAGTTCAATGTGAGAATTTATTGGTTTGTTTGGTTTTCTTCCAAGATTTTCTAGCACGTGTTATTTGTTTTCTTAGTGGAGCTTAGGGTTTAGTGTGTATATATGGTGTTAGTTCTTCAGAATACCAACGAAGGAATCCCTTTTCCAGGGATGTCATTTTTTTCTCCTTCTGTGGGATACGTTAGTCCACCTTACATCGCCACTTTGACTCTTCCTAGTCTCACGATTGGGTTATTGGTTTGGTTATTTTCCACTTCAATGAACGCCAATGCTCCTAGTACTTCATATGTAAACACTCTATCCCAGGATCATCAACCTCATGTTGATCATTTTCCTTCTTCGCCCTTAGGGTCTTCTTCCCATTTTCCCTCTTTGCCTAGTGAAAGCTTGTTGACGGGAAAATTTGGCAAGCCATCAACTGGAAGAACATGTCCATTACAGGGTTGTCTAAATTGTTGGCAAATGTTTAATAGGTAGCATATGCTTGTCATTGATGAAAAGTACAACAGTGAAGATGGTAGGATCAGATTGTGCATCGATAGAAAAACAGGAACAATGTAAGCTCAGGAGGAATTAGCGCAAAGTCGAATGCAGTGCGTTTAACAGGTAGAAGGATAAAATTCCTTAGGGGTCTGAGCGTGTGAGAAGCTTAGGAGAGACATCACTGAGTGTGCATGTGAATAATCTGCAGAGGCACAGAAGTCCAAGAATCCCTTGGGGATTCAGAAGTGAAATCTCAGGAGGAACAACGTCGAGAAGAACGCGCGCAACAAAGCTCAAGATACAGGAGTTCGCAGAGGAGAAGGAAGACAAACGTCGAGGCCTTTGAGAACTTGTAATTCTCCCAAGGTTGGGAGGAAAGTGTGCAAAGCTCAGGAGGGAGCATAGTCGCCGTCATATCGGCTGAAGAAGAAGATCTGGATCGTTGGTTTCTACGAGGAGCTTAGGAGAATCCTACAGAAGGGAGAGATCGAGAGTCGTTGGACCTCATTCAGAAATCTCGTCAGCCGTTAGATCGGACAGGAGCTATACAAGGTTTACCATCGGGAAAAGCCAAGGTGAAATCCTGAAAGGAGGGTTGACTCATCGGGGTTTCACATATCAGGAATCCCGTGAACCAATGCATTGCGGCATTGAAAAGCTCGAAACCCCGACGAGTGGTAAGAATGCGGTCACGGGGATAACGGTCATATGGGCTAGGAGCCTAGCCAGGAGAGCTAGTGTGTAAAGAGCACGTCAGAGTTTCGAGGATCGCGTGTTGGAAATGCCACAGAAACAATGCAACAGGAATCCCGATTTCTCGATATGAAAAATCCCGACGTAATCTAAGACATCAAATTAAGATCACATCTGAACCGTCGATCCGACTCACGTCGGCAAACCACATCAGCTAGGAACACGTGGCACAACCAGGTAATGACAAGTGTCAGACTGATTCAACATGCCAAGCACATGTAAGTCACGAATCAGGGTGACACGTGGCAGTTATTTAACACATGCGACGTCAGAAGACGTACACCGTGTCAGAGTTTCAGGGATCGAGAGTTGGACATGTCAAAGATTATTGACATCAGGAATCCCGATATCGGGATATGCAAAATCACGATTTAATCACAGTCGTTGAATAGAGATCAGATCTGGATCGTTGATCAAACTCCATATCGGAGTTTCGCGAATCGCGACATAGAGAGGCAAGGAACTCAATGCATCAAGAATGCCAAAATCATGAAATATCGATCCAATCGTTGTCGTTGAATCAAGATTAGATATGGACCATTGAATCATAGGACATGTGGCAAGTGATGAAAATGTCGCTGACTTGGGGTCAACAGAGCATAGTGTCGAAAATCGCCAAACGCGAAATCGCGAAAGCGCCTTATGCATAAGGCTATGGTCACAGCCCTTGGATACATCAGCGAGAGATGGAGGAAAGATATAGAGCAACCCAAATCGCTTTCGGGGATCGCGACTTGGAGAGGCAAGAACACAATGCAACAGAAATGCCGAAATGTCGAAACCTGATTTAAGGGCAAGATTAATAAAGCTCATCCAACGACGTAGATTAACCTGAAGGAGATCTGAGGGATACTGTTGCACGACACAGTGAAACTTCTAGAAACCATCGATGGATTCAACCATAGGACTCAAAGACACTTGGGGATAATTGACAGAGAAGGTGAAGAGCCTCTGAGAATCTTCAAGAGGGATGAAGATGTTCGTGAAGGCGATTAACAGCTGGATGGGCATTGAGGCTTGTAACTGAAACATAGAAGATAAGTTCGACTGTCACAGAGAAGACGAAGAGTCTCAAACTGCCAAAGAGGCTGAGGAATATCAGTATAACACCCAGTGATGCCGAATGCGCATTTGAACTGCCAGAAAATTCGAAGAGTCATGATGATGATC
>SNQJ01S0117433.1:27705-43347 GCA_010110895.2 Picea sitchensis
CAATGAAGGAATTTTTCTTTCCCAGTCTAAGTATTCTTGTGACCTTCTTCATCGCTTTCACATGGATGATCGTAAACCAACCCCTTCTCCCTTCCAGTCTTGAGTCAATCTTACTGCCACTTGTACTTATCTTGAAGTTGATGCCACCCTATACTGTCAGTTAGATGGTATCCTCTTATACTTGACTCATACTTATCCTGATCTTTCCTTTGTTGTTGGTCTTGTTTCCCAGTATATCCAAACACCCCATGAAATCCATTCGAAAGAAGCTAAAAGGATACTTCGCTATGTTCATGGTACAGTTTAGTTCAGGATACATTACAGTTCAGGGGAGACTCCTTTATTGGTTGGTTTCACTGATTCAGATTGATCCGGTGACCCTGATGATCGGAAGTCTACTGTATGTTATGTTTTCAGCCTTGGTTCAGGACTTGTCACTTGGGCCTGTAAGAAACAACAAGCTACTACACTTTCTTCAACAGAAGTAGAGTATCGAGCAATGGTAAATGCAATTCAGGAAGCCTTGTGGCTTCACCAGATCCTTTCATAGTTTGGATTCGAGCAACATCATCCGACCAGCCTTTGGTGCGACAATCAAAGTGCCATCAAGGTTATGTTTTCAGCCTTGGTTCAGGACCTGTCACTTGGGCCTGTAAGAAACAACAGGATATTGCACTTTCTTTAGCAGAATCAGAGTACCGAGAAGTGGTAAATACAAGTTGTGAAGCCTTGTGGCTTCACCAAATCCTTTCATTGAAAATAAAATTAAAATTGCATGTTTTTGAGTGCTTAGTTTTCTTTACTCTTTTATAATGAAAACTAAGCACTCAAAAACATGCAATTTTAATTTTATTTTCAATGAAATGGAAAACAATTCCAAATGGTGAACTTAAGTTCTTGCAATATGAAAGAAAACAAATTTCCTAAGCTACTTTTGAAAACCCGCCAACAAAATTTGATGGTTTCTCTTTTTCTTTTCAAGCAAATGCAATTTGAAAGGAATTCCTTCTATTTCTTTTATTTCAATATGTAATGTGTAATGCACTGAAAAGTAGATAAGAAGGAAGAAATAAAATATCCCAAATTGAAACATGCAAAAATCAAGGCTTCAAAATTTAAAAAAGTCTTCCAAATGACTAAAAAACAATCAACACTCAAAGCAATCAAAGTAAGAGTGGGAAAACAATCAAAGAAAAATTTCTCCAAACAATATTTTAGGGAGATTCCAAGGATATGTAGACTACTTGAGGAGGAAAAGGAAGAGAGTTCTGGTCATACCAATTCAACAAGAAGTGAAATAAGATGACATATAAGTGGCATACAGAAAGAGAGGAAATTTTTTCAAGAAAAAGGTAAAACAATTCACAAAAAATTGTAAAATTCACAAGGAATGTAAGGCAGATCCAAGGTGGATCTAGAGTGTTGAAGAGGACCACAAAAAACATATATGAGTGGTTTTTTTTTAGTATAGATCTTAAAAAATGGTTCTCAATATGATGGTCGCTCCCTGAAAAGGGAGACAGAGCGATTGATCGCTCCCTATGACGGGAGAAAGGGCAACCAGAAGGTCTGGTCGCTCCTGGTTAACCTAAGAGAAGGTTTGGTCGCTCCCCTAAAGAGAAAAAAGTGCAACCAAAAGTGTTTGGTCTCTCCCTTAAAAAGAAAAAGGTGTGACCGGAGGAGTTTGGTCGCTCTGTTTACACAGGGAAAGTGGGACTGAACCTAGGAAGTGAAAAAATGGTGGATCTGGATGAGATCTGACAGATCTAGGATATGGGTTTTTTCAACTAGACTCAGAAAAGAGTGGGTAAATGATTGGGATGGAACAAGATAACTTAAAAGGGAAGATATCCTTATAAATAATATTAACACTTCAACAATCTAAGGGGATTAATACATGGAGAAAAAATCACCAGTATGGTCACCAATCAGTTGTAGGGATTTTGTACCCTCTAGGAGTTGAGCTCCCTTAGGTTCCACCAGTGCCTAAGACATGAATAGGGACATAAAATAAGGATTTTCATAGACCTTATTCATACATTAAAACCTCCAAATAATATGAAAGACTCCCAAATATCAAACGAATCATGCATGGATTGACAACAGATCTAATAGCATATCATAACACATAATTATACTAATTCTTTACCAATGAATACATAAACTTGTATGAACAATTAGATAGAGGGAAACATCCAATATTTCTTCTATTAATCAAAGAAGCAATATTACGACTTACAAATGAGAGTTTGATGCAATGGTCTCCTTCCAAGCTCCTTGCACAAGTCTTGCAACCAAATCACCAGAGTAACCTTGCTAGCTCTTTCCTCCTCCTTTCCCATGGGAAATGTCTTGGTTCTTATAGGTATTTAGGGATAAGGACATATATTTATTAGGATAATGTTCTCGAGCTCATGATGGAAGCCTTATCGAAGATAAACCCCGATAAATCATTGGTAAGTCTCATCCATCGAAACCAAATCCAAAAATAGGAGCTTCTAGGCTTGGTCACGACCCATACACATGGACATAGTGACCTAGAAATACACAAATCGTGACCAAGCCTTTCAGTCGCACCCATAATGAAGGGAAAGTGCGACCAACCCTTTCAATTGCTCCTCTAATGAAGAGAAGGAGCGACCAACCCATACACATGGACAGAGCAACCTGGTCGCGACTTGGCAAGCCAAAAATCATGACCAAGCCTTTCAGTCGCACCTGTAATGAAGGGAAAGTGAGACCAACCCTTTTGGTCGCTCCCCTAATGAAGGGAAGGAGCGTCAAACCCTTTTTCGTTTGCACCCTTAATGAAGGATAAGAGAGACCAAGTGGAAATTAGGCTGGAAACTCAAGGAAAAGGCGGTGAATGTTGTTGGATTGGATAGGTTATCTTTAGGTGATAATGAGCTAATGATTAGGTGACAAATAATATTATAACAAAAGGGTCGAAATTTTGGAGATACAACAGAAGAAATATCATCTAGAAGAACCACCTTGAAATCAAGGTTTAAAAGTGATACTTGGCCAACATGCCACCAAAAAAGGGAACTTCTACACCAAATAATCCTTTAGACAATCCTACTTGGACTCTTGATAAAGGTGAAGAAATGTGCAGGGACATAAATGATTTACAAAAGAATACAGTAACAAAATATGAACTACAAGGGATGATGGATTCAATTGAAGCTAAGTTGGAGGCAATAATAGATAATAATATGGATGGTTGAAAATGGGAGATCATGGAAGGATTGAAACAATTCCTAATAGAGAAACCACCTGAAAGTGAAAATGTATCCCATGAAATTCATGACGAGGACAAAAGGAAGATGAATCAAGATTGGAGAAACTCCAACTTTCAGTTGAATACCAACCACTTTCATAAGATTGATATGAGGAAGTTTGATGGAAAGGATCCAATCACATGGATACTTCAGATGGAGCATTTATTTGATCTACATGATGTGACACACACACAAAAGGTACGAATTGCTTATTTATATTTAGAACCCAATCAATTTGTGTGGTATCGATGGCTTTGTTTTCGCAAATCACTTGTCACTTGGATAATTTTCATGGAAGAAATGATAGCACACTATGAGGATACAAGGAGCAATATCTTCTTTAGCCAAATGATAAATCTCAAGCAAAAGGGTTCAATTGTAGATCACATTGAGAACTTCCAAAGATTGAATATAAAGGTAATGAATATTACATATTAGCACTTGATTGATATATTCATAGGAACTTTAAAGGATAACATTCAACATGAGGTTCGCCTTTGGGAACCCAAATCATTGGAGAATGCGTTCAGGGTGGCAAGAAATTTTGAAAGTAAAAATATGGCTATGGCTACTAGAAGGACCACTCCTAACATCTATCAAGAGATTAATGTTCGTTCTTCTAAAACACCTCAACCTACAAGGTTTACACCTCAACAATTGGAGGAAATAAAAGCAAAAGGTTTATTCTTTAATTGTGACATCAAGTAAAGTAAGGGACATAAGTGTGGTGAGAATAAATTATTCTACATAGATTGTGCAGAGGAAGAAGAACAAGAACTATCTCCAGATGAAAACATAGAAGGGATTTCTTCTGAAGAGTTGACTCCTACGATATCATGTAATGCATTGGCTGGCGATATCATGTAATGCATTGGCTATAATTAGCACTCCTCTAACCCTCAAGATCGAAGGATATATAAAAAAAAGGTAATAGTCCTAATTGATTTTGGTAGTACTCATAATTGCATTCACTATAAATTAGCCAAATGTCTCAATTTCTTTATATATCCAGTGCCAAAGTTTCAAGTAATGATTGCAAATGGAGGAACTATCAATTGCTCAAGAAAATGTCATAAGATCAATCTTACTATGGGGGAATATGTAATTAATATCCCAATGATTTCTATACCCATGGGTGGTGTTGATGTCGTACTAGGAGTCCAATGGTTACAATCATGACGAAAAGTGGCTTTTAATTTTCAAGAATTTTTCCTGAAATTTTCATTGGAAGGAAAGGAAATTGAGTTAAGGGGTATCACAGGGAAACCTAGTAAGGTTATAAGCTCGTGAAAAAATTATTGAAAAAGGGGAATCACGGTGTAATTGTACAACTATGCTCACTAGATGTTCAAACATCTAAGCCATTTATTCCCCTAGATCTCCAAGGGATCATTGATAAGCATTCCAAAGTATTTGAAGATATTCCCATAGGTATTCCACCCACTTGAAATAATGATCATGTTATTCACCTAATTACTGGACGTTTTCCTCTTAACATCAGGCCTTATATACACCCTTATGCCCATAAGAGTGAAATTGAGTGTATGGTTGAAGAAATGTTAGAGTTTGGCATTATTAGACATATCCAAAGTTCTTACTCTGCACTGGTGGTAATGGTACAAAAGAAAGAGGGCTCATGGAGTATGTGTCTAGATTATAGAGAGATCAACAAGATCACTATTAAAGATAAGTTTCCCATTCCCATCGTTGATGAATTTTTAGATGAACTACATGGATCAATCTACTTCACAAAGTTGGATCTTCGTTCAGGGTATCATCATATTAGAATGAAGGAAGCAGATATCCCAAAAACAACATTCTGAACTCATGAAGGCCATTATGATTTTTTGTTCATGCCTTTTGGTCTTATGAATGCACCTTCCACATTCCAAGGGTTGATGAATTCCATTTTCAAGCCCTTCCTTAAAAAAATTGTGTTAGTATTTTTTGATGATATACCAATCTATAGCCAATCTTGGGAGGATCATGTTCTACATGTTGACAAGGTGCTACAACTACTAAAGGAGAAACAACTATATGCCAAACCATCCAAATGTTTATTTGGGGTGAAGGAGGTAGAGTATTCGGTTAATATTGTATCTCATGAAGGTGTCAAGGTAGACCCTAACAATATTAAGGCCATGATGGACTGGATGATTCCCAAAACATTAAATAATATTAAAGGATTTTTGGGTTTGAAATGTTACTACCGCAAGTTTGTTCATAACTATGGAAGAATAACAACACCTTTAACTGCATTAACTAAGAAGGATGCATTTTCATGGAATCCAGAGGCAACTCAAGATTGTGAACTTAAAGAGGCGATGTGAAAAGCTCCTGTCTTGACCACACCATACTTCACAAAAACCTTTATTGTGGAATGTGATGCCTCATGAAATGGCATTGGTGTTGTTCTAATGCAAGAAGGAATGCGCCTTGCTTTTGAAATTCGGCCAATCAAGGGAAAGGACTTACACAAACCCATTTATGAGAAGGAAATGATGGTAATACTACATTCATTGAAGAAATGGCGCCCTTACCTAATAGGTAAGCACTTCAAGGTCAAAATAGATCATGATAGTCTTAAATATTGCTTGGAACAAATACTATCTTCAAAATAACAACAAAAATGGGTGACCAAGATGTTGGTTTATGATTTTGAAATAATCTACAAAAAAGGGAAGAAAATTTTTGTGTCAGATGCACTCTCAAGAAAGGATTAAGATGTTGAGGCCTTTCTCCATTTTATCTCGGTCATCTAACCTGATTGGATAATAGAAGCGAGGGATGAATGGAAGAACGACGAAAACATGTGGACTCTCATTCAAAGGTTGCAACAGGATTCTAGTGCATTCGATACATTTACATGGAAATATTATTCACTATGGTATAAATATCTCTTATATTTATGTAAGAACTCCCAAATCAAACAAAAGTCTCTCTTGGAATTGCACACCTCTCTGGTAGGAGGGCACTCAAGATTTTTGAAAACCTACCATAGGGTTGAGAAGGATGGACTTAAAAATGATGTTCAAAGGTTTGTGGCAGAATGTTTGGTTTACCAAAAAAGGTGGAAAAAGTTAAGACCCCAGGTATTTTACAACCATTAGCCATCCCAAGTCAGTGTTGGGAGGATTTTTCCATGGATTTCATCACAGGGTTACTGAATTTTGAAGGAAAGAGTGTCATCATGGTGATTGTTGATAGACTGACCAAGTACACACACTTTGGTGCACTCTCTCATCCTTTCAAATCCAGTGCAGTTTCCAACGCATTCATGGAGACAATTCAAAAGCTACATGGAATCCCAAACATTATTGTAAGTGACAGAGATACCATCTTCACTAGACATTTTTGGACAAAATTATTTTCTTGTTTGGGTACTCAATTGGCTCATAGCTCATATTATCATCCTCAATCTAATGGAAAAACTGAGATAGTGAACAAATTTCTGGAAGGATACCTTTCTTGATTTGTCTCTCCAATAAACAAACATAATGGTTCAAATGGTTACCCTTGGAAAAATTGTGGTATAACACTTCCTTTCATACTGCAAAAAAATGGCACCATTTATGGCACTCTATGGATATCACCCATCTTCCATCACTTCTTCTCTAAAAGAAAAATCTAAGTTTCAAGCAGTGGAATATCACATCGAGCATCAACAACAAGTTCTCCAATTCTTAAAGGAAAACCTGACCATGGCACAAAATCGCATGAAACAAAAAGAAGATCAACATCGTAGTGAAAGAAGTTTTGAAGTAGGGGATTGGGTATTTTTAAGATTACAACGATACAAACAGATGTCCCTCAAGCAATATAAAAAGGATAATAATTTATCACCAAAGTAATATGGCCCTTATAAGGTGTTGCAAAACATTGGTACTATGACATACAAATTGGAGTTTCCTACATCTTCGCGAGTACACACAGTTTTCCATGTTCCATGCTTAAAGAAGGTTATAGGTGACAAGATCCCAGTTCAAACTATATTACCAAAACTTGAAGAGGAAGTAAAAATCATATTGGATCCTGAAGCTATCACTGACATAAGAATTTTCTAGTTGAGGAATAGATCCATTTCAGAGTATCCCATTAAGTGGAGGAAACTACCCGTTGAAGATTCCACTTGGGAAGATGAGTCTTTTATACAAAAGAATCCAAAATTAATCAAGTGTTGCAGACAACACTTGTTTGAAGGGGAGGGGCATGTTAAGGCCTAAATAGTGGCACATTACCCCTTAATTGGGGCATATTACATTAGTATTGTTATTTTATTTATGTCGTCTTGGGTCCATTAGTTGTAATTGTACCTTCTAGTCTCCTATATATACCAAGGATACCTTTTCATTTGGAATCATTTGGTATTTGTAAATTTATGTGGTGTATAAGGAGGTTTCCCCCTCAAAGAGGCTTATTATCTAAAATTATCTCTTTGTCAAGGCGTTGAGTACTTATTCTAAGGTTTTTTATGCTATTTTGATATTTGGTATGTTGGTGTGGAGAGTTATATGAAGACTTTGGTGGATATGGAGGTCATGGGTTTGACCCCTGTTGACTCCATAACTTTTGATATTCACTAGCCAATATTGGCCAATGTGAGGTTTCCACGTGGTAGCCTCTCATTGTCTCTTCAATGCCACATGTCAAATTAGGATTGAACCAATTGTATACCATTTGTCAACTGATGATTAGACCACTTGGATTTGCACCTTTCCTAGTCAACTTGCAATTAGGTGCCCCATATGACCCTTGTAGTGGTGACACGTGTCACCTCTTTATTTTCCCTTATACTTTGACCTTTGACTTTTTGTCAGGTTTGACTTGAACTTTGACCACTCATAATGTTTGCATACGAACTCCATTTGAGGAAAAATGTGTGTCTTTAGAAAGCTATCGCCGAGCTCTACGCAATGATGGAATTTTTGGGATGATTTGAAGATTTTTAATTTTGAGAGTTTTTGAACCATTGTATACCTCTGTGGATGTTCTATATTTTTCTGGACCTCTGTGAGCATTCTGGGATCCTTATGGATAATTCCTCCCCATTGGAATACTTTTGGACCTCCAAAATTTTATTCAACAACTAAGTGAGGGTAGATTTCCCTCACCCTTTCAATCTCCATCCATTTGGATTTACTTGGTTTAACCCCTTTAAGACCAACTCGAAGATATTCCACATCACCTCACTATGAAGTTCTAATTCTTCTTTTGAGAATGACATATTCCTGTAGCTTGTTCAAATACTCTGGAGAAAAATCATCAACTGTTGGAACTTGAATACTTTCATCTTCATTCATAATCATAGGAGGCTCATAAAGCTTCAAATTCTCAACATTTACCAATGATTACATTTTCATGTAGGCTAGTAGATCTAAACGAAAGGCATTAGTACCAATATTCTCTAACATATTGAATGGACCATATTAGATTGGCCTTAGCTTTTTACCTTCAACTTTCATTCTATCTTTGTTGATATGTAGCCATACTTGATCACCGACTTCGAACCGATGATCAACCCGATGTTTGGCATGCCTTGACTTATATTTGGATTGGCTCTTCTCCAATTGTTCCTACACTGCTTGATGTACCTGTTAAATATTTTGAATGAACCTTTTATCTTTATCTATATCATCTTGTCCATCTTCTTTACCCACTTCTCCAAAAACAAATTCCACAGGTGATTTAGGGAGGTACCCCAAACATACTTCAAAGGGATTTTTCTAAGTAGATGAATGCATGTAATGATTATAGGAATGTTGGATATAAGGTAATTGTTCATCCCATAATTTAGGATGCTTGTTGCAGTATCCTCAAAGTAGATGTACTAATGTTATGTTTACCACCTTTGTCTGTCCATCTGTCTACATATGAAAATTCATGCTCTTATTGAACTTAATATCCATTATCTCCTATAAATGAGACCAAAACATTCCCAAAAAGTGAGAGTCTCAATTTGATATAATAGATGTAGGAATTCCAAAATGAACCCATACATTTTTAAAGAACATCTATGTTGTCTGTTCAGTTGTGGCATGCTTCCTACATGGAATTAGAATACACATCTTGTTGAATCTGTCCACCACGACATATAGATAATCATGACTTGTCTTGGACATCAGAAAACACCCTTCAAATTCCACGGAGATACTTTCCCATGGTTGTGAGGGTATCATAAGTGGTGTATATAACCCCAACTTTCTATTTCTAGGTTTACTTGTGGCACACATGACACACCCTTTGATATACTTGGAAATTGTCTCATTCATCTTAGGCCAATAAAAAATATCTTTGTAACTGTATTATTTTCTTACCAACCCTAAAATGACCAGAGATGAGAGATGTATGATCTTCTCTTATAATTATATTTACTCTTTCATCTCTTGGTATAAATAGTTTTTCAAGATGATATAATAAACTTTCATGCATATAATAATCTAACTTCTCATTGTCATGAGTTAATGCATCATATACTTCTTTAAAATCATCATCCCTGGCATATTGTTCTACATAGATTTCATGTGTTAAAGGATTATACCTAAGTATTGTAGATGCACTAATTACTAGTCTTGATAACATATCTGAAACCTTGTTATGAATACCCTTCTTATACTTGCTTACAAGTTGAAACTATCGTAGAAAACCCATCCACCTGAAGTGTCATGATTGTTGTAGCTTAGTTTGTGACTTCAAATAATGTAATGGTTGATGATCTGTATGAATGATTATCTCCTTTCCCATTAATTAATGCTTCCATTATTTTACACTTTGTACCAACACATATAATTCCTTATCATATGTTGGATAGTTAATCACAGCTTGAGTGAAAGTCTCATAATGATAACATATAGGTTTACCTTGTTGCATCAAGACTGTGCCCATGGCATATTTGCTTGCATTGGTTTGAATCTCAAATGGTTGTTGCAGATATGGAAATGCCATAACTGGTTTGGTGCTTATATTTTCCTTCAATGTCTTGAAGGATTTCTATTTCTTTCCTCCCCATTGAAATATTTGTTTAGCACTCGTTAATGCATATAGAGGTGTTGATATGTATGAGAAATTAGCAATGAATTTCCTCCAGTATTGTACTTCTCCTGAGAAGCTTCTGACTTTGGTGGAAGTATTTGGCTTGGGCCATTTCACAATGACTTCTACTTTTGTACGATGTATATTCAACTGATCATTCCTACAATGTAACCGAAATATACCAGAGAAGTTTTTCCAAATTCACATTTAGACATCTTGATATACATCTTCTTCTTTTAAAAAAGTTCAAAACCTTTCCTGACATGCATTAGATGATCCTCCCATGTTCGACTGAAAATCAATATGTCGTCTAAATATACAATAATAAAATCATCTATGTAGGGTCTAAACACATCATTCATCACTCTCATAAAAGTTGTTGGTGCATTATATAACTCAAATGGCATAACCAACCATTCGAACAAGCCTTGCTTGGTCTTGAAATTAGTTTTCCATATGTCACCTTATGCAATTATAATATGATGGTAACCACTTTGCAAGTCCAAATTAGTTAAATACACAACATTCTTTAATTGATCTAATAGATCATCTATTCTTAGAAGAGGATAATGATTCTTTATCGTAATATTGTCCAGGGATCGAAAATCAATACACATCCTCCACATGCCATCTTTCTTTGGAATTAATACAATAGGAGAACCGCACGGAGAGAAGCTTGGTCGGATGATTCCTTTATGGAGTAGATCATGAACTTGCTTCTTGATTTCTGCATTCTTGATTATTGATGACATGTACATTCCAATGTTTGGAAGAGGAGCATCTTGCTGCAAATATATTTCATGTTCAACCTTTGTTTTAGGAGGAAACCATGTAGGTTCCTGAAACAACTCATCATAATTAGATATGATGTTGATCAATTCCTTCTTATGGTTTGGATCACAACCTGATAAAGAATATTTCATATATTCTACTTTTTGTTTCACTATCATGAGAAAAAAATGTTTACTTGCACTCATGAGTCTCTTCATTTTCCCTGTGATCACTAAAGAAACATTAGTTTTGATGCGATGAGCTTTGACAATATATTCAATCCCATCCTTGAGAAGGTGATATTTGTTCTCTTCTCGATAGAACACAACCTTCCTATTAAATAGATATGGACTACCCAAGACAATGTCACAAATGTCAAGAGGCACAACATCTAACTCGAGCTCATCAAAGAACTTAGTTGTAATTGCAAACCTGATCTTACATTTTTTGGTTACCGAAAACTTAGCATTGTCACACACCCAACCTAATGGATATGGATTTTTGTGAGGTGTCATCTTCAATCCCATCTTCTTAATAATTTCTTCATATATTAGATTAACTTGATATCCACTGTCAAATAAAGTATCTACCTTTGTATGCTTGACTATAACTCTGACATGAAAAAACTCGCTCCTTTTCTTATGATCAATATCACTTTTTCTTGGAAGATTGAACTAAAGAATTTGAAATGATAGCTGATATATCTTTGCTTCCTATGGCCATGATCTTGGATTCATCTCTGGAATCTAAGCCTAGATCTTGATGAGTTGATGCAACAGTCTTATGCTTCTCTTTAGCCTTCTATTTCTTCGGTCGTAATTATGGATGCAACTTCCAACAATTCGATTCCTCATGTCTCTTTATTTTACATTGGGAACATGTAGGTATTCCCTCAACTTTCTTCACTTTGTCTGATTTATTACTCTTCCATTTACCTTTCAGTTTCTTCTTAAACTTGAATGGCTTCTTATCTTCGCTCGCAATTTTACTCTTACTAGCCTCTAGATGTGTAGCTTGTACTAACAACTTATAAATGCTAGAAGGAATAAACATTCATAAGAGTTTCATGAGTATAGAACGGAATTCCTAGGTATAATGCCTTGTTTTTGAATTCATGTGTAATGTTGAATATTCTATCCTTTACCATGTCTCATAAGTTTCCACTCGATCATTGTCATCTGTGTGTGTGCCAATGGATAGAACTTTTTCTTATAGTCTTAGTAAAATTATCCCAAGAAGAGATTACTTTACCCTTATGAACTAGATCAACTTGCATCTTACTCTTCCACCATATTAAGGAAGTTCCACTTAGTCGAAGAGAAGATAACTGTATTTTTGCAGCCTCGTCCATAATTCTTTGAAACCTGCAATATACCTCTATCTGCTTGATCCAATTGTCCAATTTATTGGTATTCAATTATCCATCATAGGTTGGCAAATCAAACTTAAAATCCAACTTTAATAAAGGCAGATTATGGTCATTCTTCTTAGAGGACCTCTTTCGATGAGAAGAATTTTTACATGCTTCAGAAGAAACTAATGAGGAGGAGGAGGAAGGGGAAGGGGGCTCTGAAGGTCCATCGCCTTCACCTCCTCCACCTCCTTTTACCGAAGATTATTAGCTTGCAATCCTTTGAATTCTAAGTTCTAACTCATCTATTATTTCTTTTAGTGTTTCAAGCATAGCTCTGATCTCTTTGTGACTCATGGTCTGATCTTCTTCTTCTTTTTCAGAAGCCATCTTATGTCATCAAAATCTCTTTCCAATTTCGGACTTATAACTTGCAAGTTTTCCTTTACCAAGTTTGAGTTTGTCTCTTGTAATCATCCACTTGAAAAATACTTGTCTAATCTTCTATGATACCAACTTGATCCGAAAACTCCTTAGATGATGATCATTTTAAATATACATAATCATTTGCTTGATCTTTGAAATAAAATGATCACTTGACGGTTTTTCAAATTACATGCGAAATACTTATCTATCCAATTCCACTTTAATAATAAATGATTTGCAAGTAAATGGACTTGAATGAAAAACAATAATACAATCACATACACAAGTTGGAAAAATCGGGGTTCACCTAATTTGGGCTACCTCTTTGGATCCACTTCCAATAGAAACTTCGTATATTAATGCTCAAATGATTGTGTTTTACAATTACCTTTTTACATGTTTCTCAAGTGTAGAAACAGAGTGCACCGTTGGATTCCTAGTGAAAAATCGTGCAAAAATTATATTAAATTCTTGAAATTCCATCAAGGTGACTCTGACACGCTTTATGGTGTAGCCTCATACCTTCTTTACTCTTAGCATGCTTTATAAGACTAAATTTTTTGCATAAATGATTGTTGTCTTCCTTGGGGTGTGTGCCATTAAATAGGGCTCCCTTCTTAACTAAATCCCGAAATTAGTAGTAGGCATTAAATATATTTTGTTGGGCTTCGTAACTAAATCCTAACTATAGGGAAGTTGGTTAAAACTATATAATATATATAGTAGGTTGGGGGTGCATTGCCCACCGACCATACTATATAAAGTATTTTGTTACAACGATTTGTCATATAGTTGAAAACCATAGTATAAAATTCCACGCGATTTTTGGTATGTTGTTACATGGTTGTAACAATATAATACATAGTTATAATCTATCACATGTTTAAAATGACTCTCGTCAAACTTTGGTGATATGGATATAGTTTGAAACCTCTACACTTGTGGTTATATGGTAGTGTAACAATATCAAGGGCCAAGGGCCAAGGGCTTAGGCCCGCCCTTTAGCCACCTAAATGAAACTTTGTTTATATATATATATATAATATTCCATACAACTATCAAGGAACAACGTGTGGTATGTTGGTATGGAGGGCTATGTTAAGACTTTGATGGCTATAGAGGTTATGGGGTCGAACAATGTTGACTCCATAATTTTTTATATCCATTGCTCAATGGGAGGTTGCCACACGGTAGCCTCTCATTGGCTCTTCAATGCCACATATCAAATTGGGATTGAACCAATTGTCTACCACTTTTCAACCAGTGATTGGAGCACCTGGATTTGTATCTTTCCTAGTCAGGGGCCAATTAGGTGTCACATGTCACCCTTTCAATGGTGACACGTTTTACCTCTTTATTTTCCCTTGTCCTTTAACCTTTGAATTTTTTCCAAGTTTGACTGGAACTTTGACCACTCATAACATTTACATACAAACTATGTTTGAGGAAAAAATTGCGCCATTGGAAATCTATCACCAAGATCAACACAATGATGACATTTTAAGGATGATTTGAAGCATTTGAATTTTGAACATTTCCAAACCGTTCTAGACCTCTATGGATGTTTCGAATATTTCTGGACCTCTGTGAACATTCCCGAATCCTCCTGGATCATACCTCTATGCTTAAGCTCGTGGTTATTAGCATATGGTCATATGATAAATAATTTTAGCACCTAAAATTAAGCCCTCGATTCTAGTGTATGGTTGCATAGTGAAGCAAAAGAGTTAAGTGCCTACGTAAGGTAAAATTCAAATTTCTTTTAATTTGGAAATTGTGTTCAATTAACGAACTTTGCAGAACTATTGTATTTCTAAGAGAGAGAACCACTCTAGATTGGTCATCATTCTTTACACAGATAATATTTTTCTTTTAGCGAGGAGTCTATCTATTCTTGACAAACAACTCAAAACTCTTAAAAAAAAATTATGTTGGATAAGTCAAAGGTTATGATCATCAAATCTATGAAAATAGCCTATCTTAATTTTGTGTATGATAATAACATCTTCGAGGAAGCTCTTTCATACGAGTATATTGGAGTTGACTTTCATCAAAACCTCAATTGGAATAATAGTATGGAAAGAAGGATTAATGGAGGTTGGAAAACCAATTTTGGTCTTGAGAATGGTTGAAAAAAATAAAGTCATCCTTGATACACTTGTTACTTTGGTCATTTTATACGGCTATAAAGTATGGGGTTGTATCATTTCTAGAGAAATTTGAAGAAAAATTAAGCAAATATAGAAGTGTTATATTGAATAATATTAAAATTAAAAACAATACACCCTATCCAAGCATTCTCTTAAACAATGGGCTTCTATGTATTAAGAGTAAGGCTATGATCAAGTACTTAATGTATAAGGACATGCTAATCACCATGAATATTGATAGTATTCCTAGTGTTGCTTCAAATACTAGTAAAAATAACTCGTCACTCAAGAATTAAGAGAGAGTGGACTAAAGATACAAATTATTGGCTTAACTACTAGAGGATAAGTGAGGAGGTCTCTCTTCAAAATATCGATACCATTACAACTACCATCACAACTAAATTTAAAGAGAGATTGTGGTGTAATGAAGAAATTGAGAATATGAGAAAGCTCATATATTATAAAGAGAACATACACATCAAGCTTGAATATCAAAATTACCTTTTTATTATAGATAATTTAAAGAAGAAAATTAATATTGCTAAAATAAGAACAAAATCTCATGAGTTTCAAAATAATAATAGGCGATGAAGATTTATAAGACTTATAAATTTATAAGACTTGAAAATTATAT
>SNQJ01S0117438.1:0-10089 GCA_010110895.2 Picea sitchensis
TATTTATTTTAGTTTTTAATTGATCTAAAAAAATGAACTATATTTTTTTTGCTAAATATTTAAAAAAAGTGTTATTTAACTACAATTATTTTGTATGTATTGAAGTAAGGTAAAAACAATGTGTTAAAAATGATATTTTTCCACTATATTTAAAATGTAAGGAACCATAACTTAATTAAGGACATATAATTATATGAAAAATCTTAATTTCAAAAAAATAAATGGTGTACAACATTTTTAACATCGGATGAAACATGGAAATATGATTAAAAACACGATTGAATAATAATAATAATAATAATAATAATAATAATAAAATAGAAAAGTTTGAAAATAGATGAAAAAACATAGTTGAGAAAAAATGAAAAAAAAAATGAACAATTTGAAAATAAATGAAAAAAAGAGCATTTAAAAAAACAAAGTGGAAACCTTATGAATCAGAAAATTTAAAATTTCAAAAAACCACCTAAAAATGGAGGNTAAAAACACGATTGAATAATAATAATAATAATAATAATAATAATAATAATAATAATAATAATAATAATAATAAAATAGAAAAGTTTGAAAATGGATGAAAAAACATAGTTGAGAAAAAATGAAAAAAAAAATGAACAATTTGAAAATAAATGAAAAAAAGAGCATTTAAAAAAACAAAGTGGAAACCTTATGAATCAGAAAATTTAAAATTTCAAAAAACCACCTAAAAATGGAGGGGGGTGCTACCGGTAGCACCATTTTAAAAAACAGGGTAAAAAACTTGACCCCCCACAAAAACGAGAAGTCTGTAGAGTTCTCGTTAAGTTGATAACTATGTTGTAGTTCGTCTCTCTTGAGACTGGACAAAGAAACAACATTCTTATAAGTTCTTTTCCACAATGAATTAATTGAATTAAAAAATGATACTTTATAATTCAAGCTAAGAAAACTCACCACAGATGATACAATCAGTCGTGAGGGTGTTTCCATCCTCCATGACCCTAATCTTTCAACTATTCCACCCTGGAGTAGTTACAAGAATCAAAGAATAAAATTTAAACAAAATGCCTAAAATAAGTTCCATTCATGATACATAAAAAATTCATCAATGAATGATCTCATTGTGAATAATTTAAGCAATGACATAGAGTCGCTAATAGGTGGAGGTCTTGTCTATACAAGATGATTTGAGGTAACATTTGTTGTCACACCAACTATGATATCCACATTGGATGATGGATGGGGGGATGCATGGGAGTGAAGTGGTGTAGCCACAATGGATCAAATGGTTTGGATTGCAATAGGGAGGACTGGTGGGTTGCATATGGATGAAACCATTATTGATGGATGGGATGGAATATGTGGTGGGGGTGGTCAACAATAAAGCCCCATGGGATGTATAAGGGATGGAATAACCCTAGGGGAAAAAAGTAGTATCCCAAGTGCTAGGGTAGGGTGGCCAAGGACTAAACTTTCATTGTGGCAAGGGACAAATGATGGGAGGAATGTCGGTAGTGGTGAATGGGATTATGGTGGTATGAGCGACCTAACAATCAATTAACCAACTTGAATACACATTTCTGATACTTTTATTAGTACAAAAATGTGAAATCCAACCAAACCATTATAACAAATTTCACATTTAAGCAAGATTGAACTCAACACATGATACTTGGGAAGGGGGTGATATGTCCATCCCAGGTGGACATGATTCATTGTTGTATGATACTGCAATCTATAGAAAAACAACAACATTATATTTGATTTCTCATAAACCACCTGTAGAAACACAACAATTATCTTACAGATGTAGCAAATTAGTGAGATTCCCAGAGAATAAGAAAAACATCAATGTAATGACTTTATCAAAGGTCACGTTGAACACACAAGTACACAATATTTTAGTGAAAGGGTTGATTTTTTTTCTAGTTCCAAACAAGATACTTGTGGAAGAGTTGGTGTGCAACATTGAATCTTCCATATTCAAAAAAATAGAAAATGTTGAAGTGATTAGGAAGGAATGCATGGTAGTGCTCACTCCACCATAACTTAGTATGCAACACATTGAATGATCAAGATGCTACTACTACTAAATCAATGGTGGAAACTAGCATTGATACATATGCTGACGTCAAGGGTTTGTTATCCGAGCGTAACAGTTGCAAACATCACACACACACACACACATATATAATCGATGAAGAACATAAATATGGTCAAGGTACTAACCTCCTCCATGAAACTCTCATTCCTATTGGCCTTTGTTGGCCCATAACAAGTCTTCCTACAACTTGAGCATTTGTCAAGATCACATAAATGCCTAGTCTATCCATGTTCCCTCTCCCGGAAAAACTCTACTACAGGGATTGAAGGCCCAACCCCTCCCCCAACATCACCTATAGGTCACTTCTGGAAGGATAATGATATAAAAGTATTGTGTTKCACTAGGCCATGAGTCAAGGTGGATACATATGTCCATTTTTGGCTCATTYTTTTTGCGATGGGAGGATGTTTTGTAGGGTGTTAGGTCTTCGAATAGGAGGATGAATACCTAGAAATGGGTCATGCCTAGTGTTTTCTCTATCCTGTGTGGACCCACGACCCACCTCCTGGAATTCACAAATGTMAAAKTAGTTGACATGGATACCTAACATAAAATTTTCCCATATATTTTCGAGGAAATGTAAAGGCACCTCCCTATTATTTCAGGGAGTTTTGTCAAATACCATAAACCACCTATCCATCCAATTTCATATAAATGGTTGTTAGGTGCACCAATCCATTCAAATGCATCTATTTGTGACTGGTGGCTGTACTATGGTTCTTGGGTCTATAAATAATGTCATCAACTACTATTTTGAAATGTTTAGGTCTCTACCTTGGTTTTTGTCTATTCCTATCCTATAATATTCATACATTCTAGCCCTATAATTAGAAATGTTAGTTAATTGGCCTTGGGAATTTGCAATGGAAGATACAATGGTGTCTAGGGAACTAGATAGTGATAGTCATGATGGATATTTGGTATTTCATAAGTCCTATACAAGGGTTATAAGAGACTGAGACCTTGCATCAATTTCCATGCTTATGTTTGCCTTCCTAAGGTGATGTTGGATTTGGGTTTTCTCTAGGCATCATATTATTTAAGTGTAGTACGATTTAATAAGGAAGATTAAATTTAGGTTTATTTTTTAATCATTTAAAATAATAAAGAAATAAAAAAAATAAAATTCTATCAAAATACATACTTGGAATAAATTGAAGAGTACATGAGTGGAGTGAGCACAATGGCTTGCCAATCTCTCCTTTGTTTATTTTCACAATTTTGTTCAATTTCACTGTAAATTGCACGACACCGACTATTGGTGAAATAGACCAACCACAAGAATTTTATAAAATAACATAGTTACCAACTTAACAAGAAATATGTCATAAAAATGATAAACAAACACCAAAATCAACGCCCAAATAAAAAAGTGGTGTTATGATCCTGATTTTATGAGAAGAATCAAATGAACACAAATTATTATCAATATTAAAAAAGAGACACAATGAACAATAATAGAGATACATTAAAACATGCTTCTATTCAATAAAGAAATATGTTGAAACTGTAAAATGCAGACTCAAAACAAGCTTTCCAGAATGGTGGTGGCTTATCTCTCAGAGGAGATGTGACGACTGCACTCATTCACAAGAAGATGAGTACAATGAGGCTCTAATTTTTGTTTTACAATAAACATGAATTGTAAACTTCTAGACATCCAAAAAATTGACCCTAGGATATGAAGCACCAAAATTCATGTGGCCCCCGTTGGGGTAAGTTGGTACATCAACTTCCCGGGGTTGTAACTTTTGCATACGATCTTTGTTTTAGGCGCACGATATACTGTTGGAAAGGTATATTAGAGGAATACACATTATTCCATAAAAAAATGATTTTAACCATATTTTGACTATGGCAATACCTAAAAGAATTTTTTAGGGACTCAAAATGACCCCAGAAGTTCAGGACCCAAAAAATAGGAAAAAAATTCCAAACTGAAAAAATGCCAAGATGAGCCAGTTGGAATAGGTGGATGGCCACCGATATCCAACTGGATCAATCCTCCCCCCTTTGGAATAAATGGTCTCCATTTCATTGAGTTCCCCCATCAGAGGAGATTTCTGCTGAATTTGGCCCTAGGTGAGCCACATGCCTTGGTGCAGGATCTGCCTTGCTTTGACAACCCGATAAAGTTGGATCCTCTGCTGGAGAGTTCCCTTGACCTGTGTGTTGATGATATGATTAGTGGATTCCTATTCCATGCATTCGGGGTTGAGCTATGTTGGTGTCAACTGTTTTGCTATATCTGAGGTGTCCAATAATGGTGGAAAATATGGTAGAAGAAGATCCACATTGAACACTGGGTGCAAGCCAAGGAAGGGGGGAATGTTGAGCTAAAAATACTTGTCTCCCATAGCCTTGGTGATGGTGTAAGGTCCATATCAGAGTGGATGAAGCTTCCTATGGGGCCCTATAATTCATTCTTTCTGTAAGTGAAACCAAACTTTGTCTCCCACCTGAAACTTGTGTGACACACGGTGTTATTCATGGCCCTGCTTGTACTTGGCATTGGACTTCTGTAAAATATCCTAAACCTATTGGTGGATGTGCTGGATCCGCTCAATGAAATGGGTGGCTTTGTCAGCTTCAATTTGAGCATGGGATGAGTCTTCCTAGGTGGCCGCAAGGAGTAGTGCAACATCCATGGGACCCAATGGTTTAAATCCCAACCCAACTGAAAGGGGCTATGGCCAGTTGATCTATGTATGGATCTATTGTAGCTTTGATGGACATAGGGAATATTCTCATCCCATGTGTGGGGGTGATTTTAATTTTACATGCATGGGATATGCACGATCATTTGGCTGACGACCTCAGTTTGGCCATCCGTTTGGGGGTGGAAGGTAATGGATTTGGTGAGCTTGGTGTCCAGTAGTGACTAGAGGCTCGAACATAATGTGTTGAGGAACTGACTGTCCCAATTTGAGATAATGGCTTGTGGTATCCCAAAATGTACCTACACTCGTTCAAAGAATAGTTTGGCAGTGGCCTCTGTTGTGATTCTCTTCTTGCAGGAGGCCATAATTGCCATCTTGGAAAAGTGATCAACAACCATAAAAACACAGTCATTTCCCTGCTTGGTGGATGGAAGGCCTGACATGTAGTCCATTGAGATGGATTCCCAAGGCATTTTAGCAGTAGGAATAGGGGTGTACATGCCTTTTTTCTTAGTGGATGGCTTGTAAATAGTGAATGCAATGCAGAACCTGATATACTTGATGACATCTTGTCAAATGTTAAACTAGTAGAAATGTTTTTGCAACACTGCCACTGTCTTTTCTATGCCGAAGTGTCATGCCACCAGACTGTAGTAGGATTCCCAAATCATCTTTGCTTGCTCACTTGATGGAACACAAATATGGCCCATATGGAATAACAACCTGTCATAAAGATGGAAATTAGTGAAAATTATGTTTGAGCCCAACATCTGGTAGGTGGTGGCGAAGTCAAGATCTTTCACATAGAGTTGGGGCCATCTAGAGGTCTTGTGGCTGCAAGAGTCTAGCACCATGGTGAGTGTTGTGATTGGAGGTCAGTTGAGGAAATCAACAACGCAGTTGGTACTTCCTGTCTTATACTTGATGTTGAGGTGGAACTACTGTAAGCATGTGGACCACTTCTTATGGCGGTCATTCTGTAATTTTCCTTGTGTTTGCATGAACTGCAGTGGCTTATGATCAGTGTGGATGATTGTCTCCTTCATGAGAATGTAATGCCTCCATTGGAGGCAGGCTTTCACAATGGAGTATTTTTTTTTGTCATAAGTAGGGTACTTATGGATGACATCTGATTGTGTCTTACTATGATATACCACGGGGTGGTTGTGCTGAGTGAGAACTGCACCCGCAACATAGTTTGAATCATCTGTCTTGATCTCAAAGGGTTGTTGCAGGTCAGGTAATGAAAGCATTGGGGATGATCACAAGCGTTGCTTCAAATCATCGAATGCTTGTTGTTTGGAAAGGCCCCACACAATATTTTCCTTACCACCACCCATGGTTACTTGGTTGAGAGCCAATGCAATATGGGAGAATCCCGACATGAACCTGCTATAGAAATTGGCAAGGCCTAAGAACCTACAAAGCTCAATGAGCATGGTTGGGGTTGGCCAGTAACAGATGACATGGATCTTGGATAGATCCACATGCACACCATGATCATCAACAATGTATCCTAGGTATTGGACCTTGTCCATGGCGAAGGCGCATTTTTCCAAGTTCGCATATAGCTTGTGCTATCGCAAAGTGTGCAGAACCTGTTGAATACATTTCAAGTGTTCCACCCAAGTCTTGCTGTAGATGAGGATGTCATCCAGATACACCACTATCATATAATTGGTGAAAGGCCACAAGATATCATCCATCATCCTCATGAAATTTGTTGGGTCATTTTTCAAACCAAAGGGCATGACCAACCCTTAAAAAATACCTTCTTTTGACTTGAACGCAGTATTCCTTACATTTGTCTTCTCTATTGGGACTTGATGGTATCTAGAATTCAGATCAATATTACTGAATTATTTGGCCTCTTTGAGCTAATTAAGGAGATCTTCGATTCAGGGAATCGAGTACCGGTTCCTGATTGTGATTTTATTTAGGGCCTGGTAATCAATGCAGAGTCACCAGATCCCATATTTCTTCTGCATGAGCACAATTGGGATTCCACAAGGTGATGAGTTGGTCCGGATGTGCTTCTTGTGGATTAGTTCTTGGATTTGATGCTTGATCTCCTCATTTTCTAACATAGAGTGACAATAGACTGGCCCATTTGGTAGTGGTGCGTTGGGGGTCATATCGATGGAATGATTGACTTGATAGTGCAGAGGTGCCCCAATAGATGAGGAGAAGATGTATTTGTATTCTTCCATGACCTTATCCACTTGCTTCTACTGTGTGGAGAGGTCATCGGCATAGGCAATGGATGTCGCTGAAATATTTCACTCACTCTGAGAGAGAATCACAAAGAAGACAAACTTACTAGTTTGAGAGATGACCTTCCTACATTGTTTAGCAGAGATAAAGGAAATGACACTAGGTGGGACTACCTCGGGTATCCTATACAATTTCTTGTGCAAAGTAATAATAACACTGCGAGGCCTAGAATCATATACAACATGACATTTCCATAAATAAGGTTGGCCCAAAAGAACATCAAAAACTCCAAGGAGAGAAACATCAAACAATACCTCATCTTTGAAGGGTTTGATGTCATAGGAGACACTGTTGGCTGACGCGAAGATCAATTCCTTGGAGGAGCCATCTGATGGTGTACGGTTGGGGGTGTGGCATTATCGACAGTGCCAACTGCTTGATGAACTCCGCTGAGATGAGGTTCTTCTAGCTACCACTATCAACGATGAAGTGCAACGAGCTTCCTTTCACCCACATCTATGAATGAAAGAGGTGCTCTCCTTCCTCTGGCTCATTAGGTTCACCAGGATGGATCTTGGTGGTAGCAACAGTGGCACTAGGTTCCACATCAATGATCCATTTCCCCTTTTATTGTTCTGAATCAAAGTCGGAACCCACATTTGATTCAAAGGGTTCCACCTCAGCCACCAATGAATTCTTTGAGTGACAATCAACAGTGTTATGTCAGGGGATCTTATGGAAGTCGCACCACTTCCCGATATCTTTCTTTGTATTTCCATTTTCCTTCTTTGTTTTCAGCTTAGACTAGTTGTCCCGAGGATGTCCATCTTTTCTCTACCCTTTTTTTTGCGGGTTGGGACTTCCCTTGCCATACTTCTATTGTGAGGGGTTCCTAGACCCAAACCATCGCATCTTTTTTTTAATCTTCTGCTCGATTTTGATGGCATATCAATAGGTCGCGCCGAAGGATGAGATGTCCAAAAAATCCATTTCTGCTTGGATGTATCTATGCATACCACTGTGGTACTTGAGCACCAAACGTCTCTTAGAATATTTGATACCCAACTTGGTGTGCAAGGTATGGAAGATATTTGTGAACTCTGGCATTGCTTGGTCCCTTTCTTGCTGCAGTGTGGTCCGTTTTGTATACAGGTCGTCATAAATTCCAATAGGGTAGTATTTTTTCTTAATAGCATCCTTGAAGGACTCCTAGGTAAGTGCGACTATAAAGAATGAGGGTTCCTCTGTTGCCTTTTTCTCACAAAAAGTCTCCCACAAATGTTTGACATTGGGGACAACTTTGAGGAGCACAAAAGTAATATTTTTTGTATTTGAAAAGTTATGGACTGAAAAATACCCTTCTAGCATATTGAACCATTTGTCTACAACCTCTATGTCTATTTGACCTTAAAATATAGGAACATCCAAGTTTATCCTCACCTTGAAGGGGGTGGCGCCTCCGCTCGAGGAAGATGCGTCGACTGTTTGTAGTTGTCGAAGGATTTGCACAAAATTATCCATCATCTCGTTCCATTATTGTGCGAGGGCTTCCTCGAGCAACAATTTGAAAGGATTTCTTGTCTTGTCATTTTTCTTTTCTCCCACCATGGAAGGTCACTTGGGCATGCAAGAGCTCTTGTCCTCAAGATAACCAATCTCGAGACCCAACTCTTTGTACCCTGACCTCGTCGGGGTCATGCACTATGAACAACAAGGAGCAAACCACTCAGATACCACTGATCCATATTTTATGAGCAAGACAAAATGAACACAGATTATTATTAATATTAACATAGAGACACAATGATCAATAACAAAGATATAGTAAAATTGGCTTCTATTTAATAAAGAAATTTGTTGAAACTATAAAATTCAGACTGAAAACAAGCTTGCTAGAATGGTGGTGGCTTATCTCTGAGAAGAGATGTGATGGCTGCACTCATTCGTAAGAAGATGAGTACAATGAGGCTCTAAAATAATTTTCATAATAAATATGAATGCCAAAACTGTAGATATCCAAAAACGTAACCCTAGGAGATGAAGCACCAAAAGTCATGTGGGCCCTGTTGGGGTAAGTTGGTACATCAACTTCCTAGGGTTGTAATTTTTGCATTCGATCTTCATGTTAGGTGCACAATAGCCCATTGGAAAGGTCTATCCGAGGACTACACATTATACCATCAAAATCTAGGTTTGGCTTTAGTTTGACTATGACGAGCCCTAAAAATGTTGTTTAGGGTCTCAAAATGACCCCCGAAGTTCAGGACCCGAAAGTTAGGAAAAAACTGCCAAACTGAAAAACTGTCAAGATGAGCCAGTTGGAATAGGTGGGTGGCCGTTGATATCCACCTGGATCATGCTACCGGTAGCACCCTTTGTTGGGAGGTGGTTAAAATTGTGACTTGTTTGAAATTGCATCCTTGACAATCAGAAAATAAACCTTAAAGTCGACCCTTTAATTGCAAAGTGACATTACCAATATCACCAACATTTTTGGGGGGTTAAAATTACGACTTGATTGAAATCGTGGCCTTGACAACTTATACCATCGCAGTTCAAAATTTAAAATTGGCTCCTGGACTGTCACTTGAGAATTTATTTATTAATTAATTATTATTATTTTTAAATTTACATTAAAAATAAAAAAAACATAAAAGAAAAAAGTCTACAAAAGTTTTTAAAAAATTTGAAAATAAAGCACACATTTAAAGAAAAATAAAACTCGTAACACAAAATTTTATTTTATTTTTATTAAAGAAAGTGAAAAAAAGTCGATGAAAAACAAAACAATCGCAAATTTAAAAAAAAATTGTAACCCAAATTTTTATTTTTATTTTTATATAAAAAAGGGTGAAAAAAACATAAAAATGTAAAAACAAAATTAATTTTATCTTTAGAAACCCAACCCCCTAAAAAAACAAAAAAACCAACTTTAAAGATAAAATTAAAACTAAAACCTTAAAAAAAAATAAAAAAATAAAAAAAATTAGATTGGGAAAAACATTTAAAAAAAAAAAACTAAAAACTAAAAAATCAGAACTGAAAATTTAAATTAACAACATTAAAAAAATTTAAATTATAAACATTTAAAAAATTTAACATTAAAATTAACAAAACAAACATTAAAAAGGA
>SNQJ01S0117438.1:10099-37794 GCA_010110895.2 Picea sitchensis
TGAGTTGGTTTCCTTGGATTTAGGTTTCGGATGACAAACCTAGTGGTTCGGCCTGCAAATACATAAAAACCTCCATTTTTGTGAATTCCTCTCCATATCTCCATCTTTGACATTATTTTTATATAGGATACACAATTGAATTATTGATGAAACTATAGAAACATATAGAGTTGGCTATGAAGATTCCAAAAATAATTTTTTTAGAAAGAATAATAATGTTTACTATTTTTAATCTATTTTTGTCTTGACATATATCAAAATCCTAGAATACATACCTCTCTTATTTTTGTTATAACTTTTAATTGGTTAACCATTTCTCGAATAAGTTATATGCAGAACTAGAGGATATCGATGTCTACTATATAAAAAAACATAGTTTTGATCATGTTAAGACACTCTTAACCTGCATGTAATTTCAGGGATATGTTGAATTTGATAATTTAAAAAATCTGATAATTTGATAACATAGTTATTCACAATTTCTATGAATAAAAGTTGCATATTCGTTAAGATAATTCAATTTCCTACGTTTCATCTTCTTACACCATATTCAAATTCATTGTAAAAGTACCTTGAACAATCCCTCCAAATTAAGAAATTGTTGTTTTTCCTGGTTTGCTGAAGATACAATATGTTGGAAGAAAGTCTTTAGTAGGTTGTACACATCTATTTGTATTAATTTTTTAATCAAATTGTAACATGAAGACATTTGTAATGCAAAGTACTTGACAAAATCACTAACATCCTAGCATATTTGGGGATATTACAATGGTATCATAGATGGTGATATTTTTGCTTAGGATACAATATGTTGGAAAAAAGTCTTTAATAGGTTGTACACATCTATTTATAGTAATTTTTTCATCAAATTGTAACATGAAGACATTTGTAATGCAAAGTGTTTGACAAAATCACTAATATCCTAACATATTTGGGGATATTACAATGGTATCAGAAATGGTGATCTTTCCAGCTTAAGTGAGGTTATTCTCGCCATTGTAGGAGGCTCGATCCCTATCTAGAGGCATTACTATCGTTATTGAGCAGAAAACCCCCTATGTATTTGTGGTATCTAATTATTTGGGCAGAAGATCAAGGGATTACAATGGTGGAGGATAAATAATTGGTGTTGGGCGGATTCCCTTTGAAGGGGTAGAGTTTATTCCCACTAAGATCGAGTTATGGAGTATAGAGGTCGATGTTTGATGTGAGAATTGAATGTCTTTGAGGGAGAAAACAAATTTGGAGTGTGGATTGAATTCCCTTTCTGTTTACTTGCTTGCTGGGAAAATCTTGTTGTTGGAGCGAGTTCCATCATTTTTTGCGGAATTTCCTTGCAGCTGGGTCGTTTCTTTGCAGAAGGGCGAGTTATCTTCTCTTGCTGGCCGAATTTACAAGTTGGGTGGACCGAATCTAGTAACGACAACAAATTGTTTGGAAGTTGGGTCGATTCTCTCTTTTTTGGTTGAGTGTGGGCGCAGTAGGAATTTGTTTTACCATCTGGTCCAAGTTTGGAGTGTTGGTTGTGATTTCCCTTGGCTGGACCTTGTTACAGGTGGAGAGAGGGTCGATTTACACATGTGGAGGGTGGGTCCTTGGTGTTGGGCGAATCACTTACTGTGTGGATGCTATTTCCAATAGAAGGGGCTGAGTATCTCCTTGCATGAAACCGATTTACTTGCAACATGGGTTCCATTCATTTGTGGAGTGTATTAATGGTTTTGACTAATCATTTTCTGGTGTGGGTTCTGTTCCCTAGCACATGATTACCCAATTATAACAGGTCATAGGTATTTAAATAAAAATCAGATCTTGTATGATATTTTCCTTGCTGTCATATTGATGTAGTTGTGGTATTTATGTGGTATCTTGTCGTCATAATAATTTCCTGCAATTGGAATTATGTGTGGTAATAAACAATTCCTTGAAACCACTATATAAACATAAACCAAACAACAATCCTTATATATACATACATCAACAATAACAATGGTTTATCAAAAGAGGTTTGAAGTATGATTACAAAGTGTTTGAAAAAACACTTACAATAGAAATAAGCTACATCCAATAGAGTAAGCGTTTATCAAGTGTTGAAACCCCAAAGCTAGAAAACTACCAAATTACTACAACATTGCATAAAAATTTGTAACAAGAAGTAGGTGAAAACAATGATGGTTTATAGAAGAACTAGAATATGTGGAGGAAAATCCTTCCCAGGATCAAAGTCATTAGAGGAAGAGAGGGTCATGGGATATCCTTCAAAGGAGAGTGTGCTCACGATACTAAGTGATTTGGTCAAGGGGTAGAATTAGGAAAACCAAAGACATGCATAAGCGTTCAAATGACAGACAAAGGTGGTTAGGTACCAACAACAAACTTTGAGGTGCTCATGCAGTTGGTGGGCCAACGAGTGAACCAACTTGATGCAATATAGGTGAGACCTAGTGGACCCCGTGGAGGTGACAGGGTGCACATAGAGGACAACCACAAAGGAGGTAGAGCTCATGTAGAGGGTAGAAATACCCATATTCCAACACAGAACAACCCACAAAAAAAGAGAAGGAGGATGACTAGGCCATTATTTCCGATGTTCCTTGAGGAGCAACCTACATGAGCACATGGGAAATAGGGCCACGATGATGATTTTACCATCTACTTCAAAGATTACTAGACATAAAGGGAAAATATCCGGGAAAATATGTCTTTTCAAGGCTACTACACCATCAATTATGGAAGTTGGCCCATGGATTTGGATGATGATTTTTTTAAAGGAACAAGGCATAAATTAAAGATAAATAAGCATGAAGGACAGGTGGAGGAGCATGCATACAACCATGTTGAGGATGTGTGCATAGAGGAAGACCAAACAATAACCTATGATACACCATTAGAGCTAACCAATGAGGTCGATGCCACTAGTGTGTTGGATGGGTGTACCTATGATGAAGCTTCAAATCAACAAAAGATGAGGATGCAACATCTTGTCCTACTTATGATGACTGTGAGGAAATGTTCCAATCAGCCGATGTTGAGGATCTAACATTTTCCCATGTGTATGATTCTTATGATGAGGGTGGTTCAAGCATGATAACACCATATCCCATTTATGATGTCCATGATGATGAGGGCGTGAATGCACCTCAACATGATGATGCAATTGAACAAAGACACTTATCATTGAAGGATTTGGGGAACCGATTATTGATCATGGAGGATCAGATTGTACAACTATTGATAAGGGTAAATGATGCTCATAGATTCATTGAATATCTTACGTGGAAAAATTATATGGAGGAGAGACAAAAAGGAGTTGCAAATGGAGTCACTAGTGCTCAATTACACATAATCAAAGAAGCGCAAGAGAAAATGAAATTAGATTAGTTGCAATTGTTCATGTATAGGGACCTTGCTCTCAAATTCGTTGAAGACAAGGAAAGGGGGGTTGAGGAGATTTGTTACCAGTTGATTTTATCATGCTCTTCATCACTTACATGGAGACTCCATCTTTGGCAGTTGTGACACATGTGGGCATCAGTGGCACTCATGATTTGAGGGAGGAGCCTCCTGTGATGATCCCACACGAGGAGCATTCAGAGTTGTAGGTGCTTGAGGAGAGGTATGATGTAGAGGGTTTTGACCATGCTCATTTTTTACATTGGGGGGAGCATGATCCATTTCTTTTGAAGATCCCACTAAAGGGTCACATCTTAGCTGCATAGGAGGTAGTTGAGCACATACCTTGTGGACCAGCCTGCAAGGAAGTACATCCATCCATGGATTGGGTGGACAAGTATATGACAAACATATATACATGTTGATGATACATCAATAAAGTGATGTATATAGTAGCACCTACATGATACAAGATGGTACATGGTGATTTGGTGATGGGCAACAATATGCAGGGATATTCATTGGCACGTTGTAGGGTATAGTGGAGTTGTGGGGTGTTTCCGCCAGGTAGACCTCCCGATAGAGTCCTCAGGCATACCATTGACTTGAGGTTTCCCATGATCGATGAGTGGATGGGTGAGCCTCAGGGACCATAATGTCCCTCGATGATCGATCTTCATCCGGGACATTAATAGATGAGGGCTAGTGAGCAGGATATTCACAGGACATGCGAGAATCACCTGGATTAGTTGGGTGAGGTAGGTGAGATTATGGACATGATTGAGTTCATTCATTTGGACCATGTGATCAGTGCACAAAGTTCACAGGAGGAGGTATAGACAATGTTGGAGTGGTTCATAGAGATTTCAACAAGAATTGGGAGTGTTCGACCTCGAATTTGGTGGTGGGATTCTGGCATTCATCGGAGTGATAAAATGCTTCAGATGATGAGGATGATTGACATGATCATGTCAATGATTGGGATGCATCACTATGGGGATGTTGTGAGAGGAGTTGTTGATATTTGTTCTATATGGCGGGTTAGATTTTCCCTCATGATACCCAAGATCGAGTCTATCTACGGGTCGATAGGCTTCGATTTCACTGAGATGCCTTAGCATGACATGATCTAGGATAGTGATTTCATTCCTTTCAGATATTTTAGCTTGGGGGTCTAGGAGAGGAGAGTGCAGTATGAGAAGGGTGATCATACCATTATGATCAGAGTGGGACAACATCAGCATGGTGGGTCCTTTCTGCGATTATCTTGGGACCTTGGGATTACATTATTTAGCATTTGAATGACTGATACATAGGAGAGCATGTTTTACTTTCAAGATTTTACTACTGAAGTGCATGGGATTGGTTTTCTGGAGGAGAAATTCTCTAAAGAGTTCTTAGAGTTTTTGCNATTTTAGCTTGGGGGTCTAGGAGAGGAGAGTGCAGTATGAGAAGGGTGATCATACCATTATGATCAGAGTGGGACAACATCAGCATGGTGGGTCCTTTCTGCGATTATATTGGGACCTTGGGATTACATTATTTAGCATTTGAATGACTGATACATAGGAGAGCATGTTTTACTTTCAAGATTTTACTACTGAAGTGCATGGGATTGGTTTTCTGGAGGAGAAATTCTCTAAAGAGTTCTTAGAGTTTTTGCAGTATCTGATTGGTCTACTTACTAATAGTATTCATGAGGCCTCTCGTGTTAGTGCCTTATAGGAAAACTCTTTGAACAAAGGGTGCTTCACTTCTTCCATATTGGTTTGGGAACCATGGATCACTCTTCGTTTTAGTTGGGTGAAACTTGTTGATTTTATGGTTGAGGTGGTATTGCTTGAGGACAAGCAATCTTTGGGAAGGGAGGATTTCCATGTCCCCATTTTTGGGCTTCCCTATTACATAATTGGAGATGACTTTAGGGGTTTGTATCAGCTAGGACAAAGGGGTGAGGTTATGTTTCTTGTGAGCTTGGAGGACTTGGAGGAGTTATATGGGGCCCAACCTATTCCATTTATCTCTTTTGTCAATGAGATCACTTCCAGACAACTCGTTCTTGGTTCTGTAGCATTCCGACAATTCCTGCAATTTGAGAATATTATTGGGCATATTTTGATTAAATGCACTAAAGGTATTATTCAGTTCATATTATTTGAAGGGACGTGTTAGTGTAATAGGTTGTTGGAACCATGACTGAAATATCTAGAGGTTGGGATGATGAAAAAGGGACTTCAAGCATCCATAAATGTCTTAAAGGTAAATTAATCACTTTCTGGCATTAAAAATGGGTTAAAAAGTAACTTTAAGATTAATAGTCACTTAAATATTAGGAAAATGTGACTTTAATCTTTAAGTGAAAAGTAAAAGGGGAACAAAGGTCATGTGGATTAAGTCAAAGGAGGGAAGTTCTAGAAGGGGAAACAAAGAAGAATAAAAGGAGGGGTAGTTCTTTACTTTGGAATATGTTTTGGATTGATCTCTTTTGGAGTGCTCTTTCAAGCCAAGGTTTTCATTGGGGTTTTGGAAAAATCCTTCCATTGGAGTTTGGTTTCAGTGGTACAATATCCACCCTAGCTAGACAAGGAGGAGGATCCATCCATGATCCTCATTGGTGCTCCATCTTGTGGTCTGTCTTCAATTTGAAGGTGTAGTGACTTGCTTGGGAGGCTCGAGGGGCTTTCTAGAGGCGGTCGTGGCATCTTCCAGGTTTTTGTCTTGAGTTTGGGTGTATTTTCATTGATTGTATTGCAACTATCATAACAACCATTATAGATTCATTATTGTTGTGTTTCTGGGTTCCATTCATAATAAAGATTTACCCATATTGTCTCTGTATTTCATGTGTATTTGATTTGCATACAATATGTTTCAAGAAAGTCTTTAGTAGGTTGTATGGAATCTATCAACCAAATTATAACATGAAGACATTTGTATTGCAAAGTGTTTGAAAAAAGCACTAATATCCTAGCCTAGCATATATGGGGATATTACAATCAACCATAAGTTGACCATATTTAACCATAGTCAACGAAGGTCAACATAACCTGACATTGTAATGTGTTGAACATATACTGACATTGCAATGTGATGAACATATGCCAACATCACAATTGGACATAACCCCTCACCAATGTCACATTGTGATGCAATTCAACCTAACCCGACATTGCAATGCAACAAATATATCTCGACATGCAATGTGATGAACATAACCCATCGTTGTAATGTGATGAACATAACTCAACATCACAATGTGACAACCATAACCCAACATCGCAATATGACGACTTTAAATCAATGTTGCAATGTGAAGAACATAACTCGGTGTTCCAATGGGTCAAACAAAACCCAACATTGCAATGAGACGAATCTACATTGCAATATGACAAACATATCCCAACGTTGCAACTAAACATAACCCTTCACCAACATCACATTGTGATACAATTCAACCATAATAAACTATAGTCAACCATGGTAAACTATAGTGAACCATGGTCACCCATGGTCAACAACARTCAACCATAGTCATCGATGGTCAACATGATCTTCCATAATCAATCATGATCTACTCTGGTCAACCATAGTCAACCATGGTCTACATGGGAAACATAGTCACCATGGTTAAACGTTTTCACTCGTAGTCAACCATGGTCAATTATAGTCTTTAAGGGCAACCATGATCAAACATGGTCAAACGTGGTCAAACATTGTGAAATGTGGTCATCCATAATCAACATGGTCAAATGTGGTCTACCATATTGAACCATAATCATCCATATGTCGACCATAGTAAACCCTTGCCAACCATAAGTTTATTATATTCAACCATAGTCAACCATGGTCATCAAAATTCAACCATATAGAACCGTGTTCACACATTCTTAACATGGTCAACATGGTCAAAATAGTCAATTGTAATCAACTATGGTCAATCATAGTCAACTATAGTCATACATTGCCAACTATACTCAACCATGGTCAACTATAGTCAACATGGTCAACCATACTCTATCAGAGTCAACTATAATTAAAAGTAGACAACCATGGTCAACTATAGTCAACCATGGTCATCCATAGTTAAGCATAATCAATCATAATAAACCCTCATCAACTATAACTTGACTATATAGTAATCCTCCAAGAACATGTAAGCTGAGGAAATCTAAAAGTTAATTAATTTCAAATGTGGTAATTTCAAAGGTTAATGAGTTAAATGTGGCAATCATATGGTGGTACAGTAATTTCTTAATATGATTAGGTAAATGTTAAAAAGTAAACAGGTTAACTGATGCATTCAAAAATACAAGGAAGTTATGAAGAGTAAATCACATTCATTGATTTGGGARGACGACTAAGAATATGCCAGCATCTTCAATTGTTAACCATCATATTAGAATTTTAGATTAAAAAGTGATTAATTGTACCCTAATTATTAAAAATTAAACTTTCATTTTATTTTATTTTTGATAAAATTCTAAATTAACCAAAAATTAAAATACCTAAAACGAACGTGAACCAATTTTTAACCTAAAAACTCTGCGAAGTTTCTTTTCTCTTGAAATCGATGCAACCTAAAAATACAAAGAATTAATGTCAATTTTGAATTCATTCATATCTCACCAAATTTTTTGAATGCTCTCTCTTACGCTAGCCCTCAAAGTTTTGACTTAATGTTGGATATATACCAAGGAACTTCATCCGCTGGTAATTTTAATTGCAGAGGAAAATGTTTGTATGAACTTCCATCTTTGAAATTCGAACGGCTCCATCACTTACAGTGCCCTTTGTAAAAGAAATTGCAGGTAAAGTTGATACAGAGGGTCAGTCACTTGGTGTATGGTCTGGAATGGCAGGTGGGTTTACTGACATGCCTTTCACTAAGACAAAACTTGCTTTTCCTTGTTTAAAAGGACACGGGGAGTCGAGTGGTGTAGCATGGGGTCTGGACTTTACTGATTAATGCAAAAGCTTGACTTTAGTGGGCATGGTTATAGTAGAATTTTATTTTAAAAACGAATTAGATATGTACTGAACTCCAATCAGAGAATTGGATACGAACAAGAGAAATTGAATGGTAAGGTGAACACAGAACAGAATTGCACAGTAGATTGTAAAAGTAAAGATGAAATGGGTCTTGTTGGGAAAGGATTGTTGTTGGGCAGCTGAAACAAAATATAGCATATAATAGAGCATAAAATAAGTAAGATCAAATACATATGAAATCAAACATATCAATCATACAAATAGATACAGTGATTTATGTGGAAACAAAAATCACAGGTAATGATTATCCGTCTTTTTATTATTCAAGGGAGAATTACAATAGTCTTGATAGGCATACAACCATCCTCTCTTCACACACTTTACACACTTTACTGTTTGCACTCTCATTGTACTCTACCTCTACGGGTATGCTCACATATATAACATCTATCACTCAATTATACAAATCGATCATGAATAAATCACATAGTTACAAGAACAGTTCATAAATAGATTACATATATATATATGCTTGTGACAACATGAGAAAATTAAATGACATGTTTCCAACAATCTGCTAGCTTAACAGTATGATGTTTGCTGGACAATCTGATAGATTTTATGTAAAAGGTACACTAAACACAATATTTTTTTCAATCCTAATGTATGCATTCTGCGTCCTTACAATTCAAGTGACCTCAGCAGGACTGATGGCTTTCGGTGGTCCTAATAGTTTGGCTTGAACCTTGGCAAAGACAACTACTGCTGTACTTATTTTCAATGAAATTTCTGGCCGGCGTTGTTGAGTGGATTGATACTACTGTATTGCTCATTGGTTACGACATTTTGTTTGTAGTTAGGTAAGGATGTCTGTATCACGAAANGACGACTAAGAATATGCCAGCATCTTCAATTGTTAACCATCATATTAGAATTTTAGATTAAAAAGTGATTAATTGTACCCTAATTATTAAAAATTAAACTTTCATTTTATTTTATTTTTGATAAAATTCTAAATTAACCAAAAATTAAAATACCTAAAACGAACGTGAACCAATTTTTAACCTAAAAACTCTGCGAAGTTTCTTTTCTCTTGAAATCGATGCAACCTAAAAATACAAAGAATTAATGTCAATTTTGAATTCATTCATATCTCACCAAATTTTTTGAATGCTCTCTCTTACGCTAGCCCTCAAAGTTTTGACTTAATGTTGGATATATACCAAGGAACTTCATCCGCTGGTAATTTTAATTGCAGAGGAAAATGTTTGTATGAACTTCCATCTTTGAAATTCGAACGGCTCCATCACTTACAGTGCCCTTTGTAAAAGAAATTGCAGGTAAAGTTGATACAGAGGGTCAGTCACTTGGTGTATGGTCTGGAATGGCAGGTGGGTTTACTGACATGCCTTTCACTAAGACAAAACTTGCTTTTCCTTGTTTAAAAGGACACGGGGAGTCGAGTGGTGTAGCATGGGGTCTGGACTTTACTGATTAATGCAAAAGCTTGACTTTAGTGGGCATGGTTATAGTAGAATTTTATTTTAAAAACGAATTAGATATGTACTGAACTCCAATCAGAGAATTGGATACGAACAAGAGAAATTGAATGGTAAGGTGAACACAGAACAGAATTGCACAGTAGATTGTAAAAGTAAAGATGAAATGGGTCTTGTTGGGAAAGGATTGTTGTTGGGCAGCTGAAACAAAATATAGCATATAATAGAGCATAAAATAAGTAAGATCAAATACATATGAAATCAAACATATCAATCATACAAATAGATACAGTGATTTATGTGGAAACAAAAATCACAGGTAATGATTATCCGTCTTTTTATTATTCAAGGGAGAATTACAATAGTCTTGATAGGCATACAACCATCCTCTCTTCACACACTTTACACACTTTACTGTTTGCACTCTCATTGTACTCTACCTCTACGGGTATGCTCACATATATAACATCTATCACTCAATTATACAAATCGATCATGAATAAATCACATAGTTACAAGAACAGTTCATAAATAGATTACATATATATATATGCTTGTGACAACATGAGAAAATTAAATGACATGTTTCCAACAATCTGCTAGCTTAACAGTATGATGTTTGCTGGACAATCTGATAGATTTTATGTAAAAGGTACACTAAACACAATATTTTTTTCAATCCTAATGTATGCATTCTGCGTCCTTACAATTCAAGTGACCTCAGCAGGACTGATGGCTTTCGGTGGTCCTAATAGTTTGGCTTGAACCTTGGCAAAGACAACTACTGCTGTACTTATTTTCAATGAAATTTCTGGCCGGCGTTGTTGAGTGGATTGATACTACTGTATTGCTCATTGGTTACGACATTTTGTTTGTAGTTAGGTAAGGATGTCTGTATCACGAAATATGGCATTTGTAGTTAGGTAAGGACGTCTAGATCAGGAAAGATGGTGCGCCGCGCATTTACTAACAAAAGATGGGATCTTTTACCCAGGCCAACCGACCCTACATTGTCTACTTATCTGGGCTAATATTACGTAGTATGCAGTCCGACCCTACGTTGTCTACTTATTACGTAGTATGCAGTTCGACCCTAGGTTGCCTATTTTTCTTTTCTGGACTAATATTATATGGTTTGTAGTGAAAAATGATAGCTAATTATTGACTTATTACCTAGTACATCTTGTTAGTTCAATACATATTATTTATCAGTGAAACTGACAGAATGTATCAAAGTGTGATCCAATAATTAGTTTGTTAGTTCAATACATATTGTTAATCATTAAAACTGATAGAATGCATCAAAAAGAATAATTGGTTATTCATCATTGAAACTGATAGAATGCATCAAAGAGTGATTTAATAATTGGTTTGTTTGTTCAATACATATTATTCAATCATTGAAACTGATAGAATGCATCAAAGAGAATAATTGGTTCACTGCATAGTAATGTTAGTTCACTTTTCTTTTCAAGTACTATTGAAAAGATAGAATGCATCAAGTAATGATTCAATAATTGACTCACTGTATGGTAATGCTAATTTACTTTTCTTTTCCAAACATTAGTACTATTGAAAAAGATAGAATGTACCCAGTAGTGGTTTAATAATTGGCTCACTGCACAATAATCTTAGTTTTTAAGTTTTTAACTTAGGTATATGAAGATCTTAAGTCTAAGTTTTTTAAGTTTTTTTTTTTTTGTTTTTTTTTTTTAATTTTTGGAGATATTTACATAAAATTTAATGAGAAATTGTTAGATCTTCAGATTTTAGTGATTAATTCTATATAATCTGAATGTTTGAGATTTTTCAACACTTTGAATTTTTTTTGAATTAAAAAATAGATTTTAAACAACAAAAAATAATAATTTCATGCAAATTTATGTTATCCAATTCCTTCTTGTGAAAAAAAACAAAACATAAAACAGTTAAGCAACTTACATAAAAATGAGTGCTACAACAAAGTCATAACTTAATTTTTTAAAGTTTGGCAACAATATGTGGCTGGTATATATATGGTATATTTAAAATGGTTAAAAAAATAACTTTTCTTATAATTTGGTGAAGGAACAAAAAGTAACAAACAATGGAAAATGAATTTTTGTTGTTGTTTCTTTTAGATTTTTGAGATTTTTGAGTTACTTTACAAATTGTTAAAATTTTTTGGTAACATTAAAATAAATTATATTTTAAAACTTTAACATGTAAAATTATATTATATATGGAAATGGAAATTATTGTCTAAAACTTTGTTGAAAATAGTTTATTTTAAATCATTTTTATTTTACATGTTATAAAAATACACATAGCTTGAGTGAATCTAATGATTATGAACATGTGTTTCTTTCTAAGAGATCATTAATTTAAATAGAGAGATAGGGTATGCATATCTCAATAGACTTTTCTAGTACCACAAACAAAAAAATCTCATACAGTAATTTGGTGTACGAAGTGACATTGACCTAAAAAAAAAAAAAAAAAATTATTTAAAAAAAACTAATTTCTTCTTTTTTGCAATTTTTATTAATATAATAAATATACTTAATTATTTTCTATTAAGTATCCACTTCCAATGCTTCAAAAGTAATGATGATGATAACATAATTGAAATATAACACTAACAATAAATCCACATGCATACATTAAATCCCCACAACAGAAAGGAAAGAAATGAGGTGAAATGAATGTTGGGAGCCTTAATTTACTATCCATTCCTCCTTAGATGATGAGACACATGTTGTAATTTTTCATAATTAACATAATACTTTCTTTGAGAAGATAGATAACTTTTCACACTGCCACCCTCATCAAAACCTTAATATTAATTAAAAGGAAAAATATAATGTAATTATTAATATTAATTGTTTTATATATTTATTAAATATAAGAAAAATCAAAACTTTAATATTAATTAATATATATATATATAATATGTAATTATTGATATTAATTATTTATATATTTCATCTCTTATCAAAATCTTAATATTAATTAAAAAAGAAAAATATAATGTAATTACTAANAAAAAATATAATGTAATTATTAATATTAATTGCTTATACATCTAATACATATTAAAAAAAGATATTAACGTGAAATAAAATTTTAATAATATAAAAATTGAAACAATGAAAGAAATTTAAAATAAAATGACGGAAAGGAATTTTTGATTTTTATCTTAAAATTTGAGTAAAATGATTTTGAATTAAGGAAATTTAAAATAAAATAAAGAAAATGAAATTTTGATTTTTTGATTTTGAATTCATAAAATTGTTTTTAAAAATATTTACATTCCTTAATTTGATTGTAAATTTGAAAAGAAAAATGAAAAACTTAAAATATTTAATAGTTTTTTAGTTTTTGGAAAAAAAAAAATGAAAAACTTAAAACATTTAATAATAATTTTGTTAAAATTGTATATGTAATAATAATCGTGGTGCATGTGGAAACAACCCATTATTAATTCCTTAATTTGATTGTAAATTTGAAAAGAAAAATGAAAAACTTAAAATATTTAATAGTTTTTTAGTTTTTGGAAAAAAAAAATGAAAAACTTAAAACATTTAATAATAATTTTGTTAAAATTGTATATGTAATAATAATCGTGGTGCATGTGGAAACAACCCATTATTAGTTATAGTTGAACATCTATCAAATTTTTTTTAATACCAGAACATACATCACATTATGAATGTCTCAATTGCCCATTAGGTAAGTTCACACTTATTAGTCCATAGTTTTGGACTTTATGTGATCTGTTATCTTCTAAGTAAATGTGTGTGCCATCAAGTTTCTCATAATATTCATCATACCAAAGGTAGGGGGGTTGGTCTAGTTGAGAGTGCTGAAATGATGACCTTATAATCTTGCACTAAACCTTTAGTTTTTAAAAATAAGATTCGGTTTCCATTAGAGGTTTCTTACAAACCTTTGAGAACTTCTCATGTCTTTTTGGAAGTTTTACAGTCCCTTATATGAGGAATGATGTTGTCCTTTACGAACATTTGCAGCAACACTTTCGCTTTCATCCCTCGCCTATCCCAATCTAGAATTGAGACAACAACAGTGGGTTTGGGCTCATCTCCTTTGACAATCATCCATAGGCTATATGCCTCGAGAATGGTGGTAAGCTTAAACTTCTAGTTTACATAATTCTGGCCATCAAGTTTAAAAGACTCATTTAAATATGAATCAGCAAGAGGATTCACCATTTTCTTCCACAAATAATTCAATAATTATTTGCGAATTAAAAGGAACAATATTTTTTTGGTAGGTTTTTCTGATTGAGATTGGGCAGGAAATCTTGATGATAGAAGATCTACCTCAGGCTATGCATTTCATATAGGATCAAGGGGTTGTATCGTGGAGTAGCAAGAAGCAGCGCAGTGTTTCTTTGTCGTCAACATAATCAGAGTATAAAGCCAGTAGCGTAGTGTTTCTTTGTCGTCAACATAATCAGAGTATAAAGCCTTGACAAGTGCCACTTGTGAAGCTGTTTGGTTGCAAAGAATTCTTGGAGATGTCGAAGAGGAGTAAAATGGTGGCCCAACATGCATGAACTGTGACAATCAAAGTGCTATCAAATTGTCACACAATCCAATATATCATGCAAGATCAAAACACATCCAACTACAACATCACTTTGTTAGAGAGAAGATTGAATCAAACAAAATTGATTTGATATTTTGTAATACCAATGATAATGTGACTGATATATTTACGAAACCTCTTAATAAACTCAAGTATGAAATTTTTAGAAGCAAGTTAGATGTCAAAGAAAATTAGTTTCTCCAATTTATTTTGTATTTTTAGATCATAAGTGATTATAAATTCACAATAGTAGGTTTTTGTTCCTGGATTATTGGTAAACTCAACATGTATGTATAAATGTAATTCAACATGTATACATGTAATAGAAGTTTTCCTTAAATACAATGTGGTGTGTGAGCATTGTCTCACTGATATGTATGGTTCCTCCTATTATTAATTTAATTCTATCGCCGAGTGATGGAGAACAATGGCCGGCAGCATGACAGAGCTAACCCAGCCCACATTACGAAAATTGGGCTCTCGAATGAAATCGACCATATAAAACAGCTGAGAAAAAGTAGCCAAAGATAGGCCTCCATGTTATTAGATTCATGGACGTTTGCAATACTTATAAACAATGTATATGTATTTTGCCTTTTGTTATACTGTTGTTGAATTCGACAAAATGCGCAGACAGGAGACAACAATTTATGACAGGAGTGTCATGTAGAGTAGGTTGGTTGCCTTCAGCTATTATAGCACACTGTCCAACGAAAAGCAAGCAAGCAAACAAAAGAAGAGGCGGGCTGCATATTAGTATTACTATTATTATTACAATAAGGAGGTCGTCACCATTATAATAGTTAGGAATATGTGTTTCCTTCTTAAAAGTTACAAGTTTAAATCTAAAAGTTGCAAATCCAGAAAAAGTAGGGTATTATACCTTGTAGACTTTACCAGTCAAATAACTGAATTGAGAGATCCCTTATCCCACAAACAAGAAATCTCATACACCAATTTAATATCTGATTTGATCGTGACCTTAAAAATAAATTATTATTATTAACCATCCTTATCATCATAATCACACCATACTCATTAAATAACTTCAATCAATATGACTGCCCTTTCTTTCTTCATTCAATATGACCGCCCTTTCTTTCTTCATTCTTCATTGAATCCCTGTCCCCTACTCCCCACCATCGTTCTTCCCTCATATACACGATCACTCAATCTCTAACTTTCACAGTGTGAAAGGAAAATATCCAGGCATCAAGCATGCACATCCTATGCGCTCTTTCCAACAGGACTGGGACTCTTGCCACACCGTCTTGATGTGCAGGCATGGAATGATTTCCATGATTGAAATGTGTACTAAGAAATTACAGAGAAGATTATTTGCTCCTGTCATCTAGCTGAGCATGTCCACTATAAATACTTATTATAGTTATTGTTATTAATCAAAACTGTTTTTTTAGCTACTTAGCCCCATGTTCATGAGGCTCTTCTCCCCATGCTTATCACACATCTCCCTCACCATGCTCATCACATACATCTGACAGGTTTTTTTTCTCTTATACATATGTTATAGGTTAAAGATTTTAATTTTTTGGGGATATTTGTCGAAATTTTGTTAGAAATTGTTAGATTTGTAGATTTAAGTGATTATTTCTGTAAAATCTGAATGTTGTGGAAGTTTTTCAGCATGCTGAAACCCATTTCTACATTCAAAAATGGATTCTGAACCAAAAAACAATGATTCGTATAAATTTATATTTTCGGATTCAGGCTCGCAACCTTCAAAATCACTATTCACTGAAAAATTGGTTTTGTTACATTGCCACATTAGACCGTGCGTTGATTCTGGTTCTGATTTGGAGTCCCCTGAAACCACTCCTCTGCGATTTATTTGGCATATGATTGATTTATCACACCTTTGAGTTCTCCATCACACAGACAACCCAGAGTCACATTTTCGGAAATTATTGTCCGATTGAAATAGTAGTCTAAAGGACAGATAAATGTAGATTGTGTTACAGCAAACGAGAAGAACAGTACAGAAAGACGGAGAGGTAATTATGCGGTCTGAAAATACTTTGAATACATCGCTTGCTTCTGAAGTTTGCACTTCATAATATCAATTTCATTATTTGATTCAATGAACTTGTGGGTTCTCTAATCTGTCAATTACTGGTCTTATTCCTTTAACCTTCCTTTAACCAGACTTGCTAAAATCGTGAGAGCATTATGTTGACGTTGTGACAATGTGCACGTGAGAGCTTGTCACGTTAGTTACTGCTGAGAATAAGAAAGCATGTCTTGTTTATTCCTGAATCTATTATTAACAGGGAGCTGCATACTTAGCGTCAGTTATGGGAATTCAATCTATGAGCTTACAGTTTGGGTTTTAAAAAGTAGATGATATGGTTGTTTTAAAATTGTTCAAAACTTTCAAAGATAAAGTTTCATACTTTAACTTACAACATAGTTCCTGTTAAATTGATTTGAAACCAATTTTAGTCATAGATCAGAGACAGTATAAATACCTTTTATCCAGCTTGTTAGGGAAATTCAATTTGTTCTGTTAAATTGATTTGAAACCAATTTTACTCATAGAAGAGAGAGTATAAATACCTTTTATCCAGCTTGTTATGGGAATTCAATTTGTCAGCTTACTGTCTGGGTTTAAAAAAAATAAATAGATGATATAGTAGTTTTAAAATTGTTAAAACCTTTCATAAAGTTAAATCTGAAACCAATTTTTCCAAAAATAGTTTATTGATGGTGAAACAAGGTTTGAAGCTATTACAACAATATAATCATGATGAGCTCAACATGTCATTCTAAATAGATGATATGGCTGTTTTAAAATTGTTCAAAACTTTCAAAGATAAAGTTAAATTTGAAACCAATTTTTCCAAAAAACAGTTTCTTGATAGTGAAACAAAGCTTGAAGCCATTACAAGAATATAATCATTATGAGCTCAACATGTAATTTATGGGAATTTAATCCAAGTGGGAAGGATAACAATCATTCCTCTCAACCATCCAAGCTAAACCAGTATCCAAACCACAATCATAATGTTGTAATAAATTATAGTCAACCATGACTTAATTATGTTCTATGTTTTTTCCTTTTTTTCTGTTAAGTTTTTTTTAGAGATTTGTCCAAAAATTTGTCAGAAACTTAGAAGGATCGCCGGAATTTCAGTTGGTGAGGTTACATATTCTACGTGTTTGAATCAATTTATGCATTCAAAAACACTATTTGAGCAATGTAAAATTGTCATTTCCCTAACAACTACACTGTGTGATTAATTATAACTATCCATGTTCAATCACAACTCAACCAAGTTAATTACTATATATTTTTATTTATTTAAATCATTAATACAAATTAATAATTAATAATATTATAATCCAATATAGCAAGTAATAATAATATTTTAATATTATTATGAATATACAAATTTATATTTGCATTTTTTTAATAATTTTCATAATATTAATAGTATATTAATATCTAAATTGACTATACCACATGCTTAGATTAAGAAAGAATTTGTGCCTAGTGGCTTTGTATTTGTATTGAGATAGATCACCATATTTATCTGGAGCACTATATTTTCCACATATGCTTCTAAGAAACTAATATTGAGGACATTTTTGTACTTAAATCTAGTTACTACTAAAAAATATCAGAGGATGTTCTTTTTTCTCATGAAATATTTACCTAGTTATCTCCAAATATTCAAGGCTTATGAGGACTATGAATGCTTACATCTCTTCCTTAGGGAATGTTTGTCTTTTGCTGACAATTTACCAAAGACCAATTCCCTAGATTGACATGCATCAAGTTGGTTACCTCTTATTTCTAGTGCTTTGACACTAGTAGGAAGAGTCCCCATAGTCAGCGTCTAAGCTCAAATGGTAAACATGTGAGACATCATAGATCCAGTGAATCCCGTGTCCTCATGCCCATCACACATTTTTTCAAGGCATTGAATGTTAGAAGTGTTTCTCTAAAGTAACATGTCTCAGCTAGGCAACCTCATTCTTCTTGAGCTTCCTCATTATTCCCCATCTTATTGGGTTAGTGCTTTCGAGTTGTCTTTTATTTTTCCATCATAGTTATTTTATTCTCTTTTCTTTTATATATTTGTTGAGATGTGCTTTCCCCTTGCTATTGTTTCCTTTAAATATTGTATTTTTAGTAATCCATCGACCAACTTTAGTCTTCAATGGACATTAATATTCTTTTATATTGGTAATATATTAAAAGAATACAAGGGAGGCAGGCGTGCGTGTGTGTGTGGGGGGGGGGGTACTATATGACCCTAGAGAAAATAAAGAATTGGAATTCTATTGGAATCTGGTTATTACTACAAATAATAATGCAGAAGCCTACGCGCTTTATTAGGGGGTGCAATTAGCATAGTAGAAGCAGATCACATAGTTGAATATAGCGAGGGATTCCAAAAATACCATACGATATTTTGTCACTGGATCCATACCAAAAGATCTTAAGCTAAAATGTCTTATTGAGAGGATTCGACTCTCTCTATCCAATATATTTGTTCAATTTTTCCACTTCCTTAGAGAAAATAACAAGGCATTAGATGAAATGGCTAATAGAGCCATTGGTTTAGCCCCAGGTTCCTTGGGATTCCGCGAGCAAGTGAGTCATGTAACCCCTCCCTAATGAAAGGGGATTGGAATATGGATGGGGCCCTTTGGGTCCACGTAAGGGAAGATGGGAAGTGTGCACATGGAGGGCTCATGCATGGGGTGTCTTCCCGTCATTTCAACATTTTGAAAGATTGAATAAATCACATAGAGCATCTTCGACTCGTGATGAAGGTTTGGCAACCCTTAACGTTGATAATGAAGTTGATATGACATTGATATGTAGCATCATCGATTTCGAGAATTTCAATATTTAGGGAGTATCTAACCAACAAGGTTGGAGGAATGCTAGTATGCAGGATGATGTATATGAAATTGTGCCAGATTTAGAGGTAGAACTAGTTCTAGCTGGGTCTTCATGAAATACCTTCCTCGCTAAGAGGGAGTGTTGATGTAAGTGGTAGCATAGGAAATGTATTTCCACACAAGTATATGTGTCTAAACATGTGGAAATCATCCAAATCCTTCTATTCTTGAATTTACTTTAGTTAAAGGAATTATTAAATTAAATTGATTTTATTAATTAATTATGTAATTAGTTAATTGAGTTATTTATGAAACATGCTAAAAGTACTTAGCATGCAGCATGTAATCTAAATCTAAAAGTAGTGTGAGAAGTAATCTCAACCATATATCACTTTTGAGATTAGAAATAGATTGTAACTCATGATTATAAAAGAAAGGCTAGGAGAAGGAGGAAGACACATTCACACAAAGATAGCAAAGAAGGACTTTTTCTAGGGTGGAGTCATTCAAGAGTGTAGAAGAAAAGAAGGAATTTTGTTGTCACTTGAAAGGTGTTGAGGGAGTTGACACAGAGTATTGGATCAAGAAGGATTGTGGTTCCAAATATTGGATAGGTGAAGAAGGAACTTCATATAGAGATCATACAGGTCAAGGAGAAGAGAGAACACATGCATACATAGGTGTGTTTCAACAGAAGAAATCCACAAGAAAGATTCAAAATGTACGGACATTCCATACATATCCATGGGTCACAGAGGAGATAGTCGTAGACATCTGCGGGTCACAGTGGGGAAACTAACAGATATCTTCATGTCATAGAAGATACAGACACAAATGCCTAGAAAAGTGTGCTATAATTGATTGTACAATAGTTCAACCCTTTCTAGGTTAGTATGCAGTTGTATTTCTCTCAGTGGGCCATTATCCCTATTATAGGAGCCTTGATTTTAGCATAATAATATCATTCTTAGCACTGGTTTTCCCTCCAGGTTTTTTCCAGGGGTATTTACCAGAAAAATCTGGTGTTTATGTATGCTTGATTTGGTTTCCTAGTTTATGCTTCCACTGCATGATATTGAGTTGAATATTTTTGTAGTGTATTATGGTTTTGTGAGCTGCTAATTTGATTGTAGTAAGGAAATCACTAGATGGAAAAGTACCTAGTTGTTGGAGTAATAATTTCAACACAGGCACCACACGAATTGAAATGTTCAAAGAGAGAGAGAGTTGAATTGGTTTGGTCCAGTAAAGTAATTGATGTTGAATATCCAAAAGTCAATAAAATAACATGGTTGAAAATTTAATTAGTCATGTATGTGTCGGATCAGTGGGACCCAGGTTGATCTGAAAATGATAAAAGACTTGTATTCTTGAAAATATTTGCAAGTTTTAATTCAAGTGTTCTTATGCAAAAGGATCAATTTGCAAACACAACTTTTATGGAAATTACACATTCAAGATGCATATAATAAGAAACAAATAACAATGAACAAAAAACACATAACACATCAAATGATAAAGGAGTTCACCCCTCTCTTGGGCTACATCTCCTGGTCCAGCTTCCAATGGATCTTTTGTATTATTTTCTCAAATTGATAAAATATGTGCTTTACAATGCTCAAAATTCCAAATAGATGGCTCCAGTGGCTTCAGAATGTCCAAAAACCCCTAGCTGGTCTTTTTCAGCACCTGATTTGGCCAAAAATTGAAGAAGATAGGCTTCTTGGAAGTTCCCCTTCAAACTTGTTGTCTCTGGATCGCCAAAATGCACCTCTGCGTCCTCAACCTAGCCTCTGCGGTCATATTTGTGTTAAAACCTAGCACCAGGCGCAACCGCAAAACTGTGCGAACTGTAGGATGGTTAGAGCGCGCCTAGCCCCTAACTGCCAAACCATTGGGCATGTGGCTTACCATACGATCGAATGCGCACACAAAAGGGGCCAAGGTTTGAAACTATGGTAAAGCACCAAGTGGAAAAGCACGTGGGGTTTGAATGCACGTGCGGTGGTGGTTATATGGTGTATATATATGTGATCGGGGGCCGGGGCTTAGCCCTGACCCAGACCGTGCCCCAATTCAAAACATATGCAATTTAAATAATTTAAAAACCATATATATGTTAAGAACCATTGGTGGGCGTGCCGATTGGGCAGACCTTCCCAAAGCTCTTCCCCTTGCCCAGAGGTCGCGGGGTCGAGTCCTGCTGTCTACACAAGTTTTAAACCATTGTCCAAGTGACACGTGGCATCCCTTGCTTGGGCCACGTGTCACCAATCCATTCGCCACAAACATGCCATGTGTTGGATGCCAATTCGTCCACACGACTGCCAACCAACACCTGCCATGTGTTGTATGGACCTGCCAACTCAACTTCTGCCACATGTCGTACGGCCCTGCCACATCAACATCCGTACAGACTGCACAGTCAACACATTTTTTTTTTTTGCTTATTTGACGATTTGAACAGAACGCGATATCTCTCTCATCCGACGTCTGTTTGAACCCAAATGATTTGCGTTGGGTTTGTGACGAGGAGGCCTACACACCCATTCGATTTGAAGTGATTCCGAGCACTTTGAATTTTGAGCAAAATTTGATCCCCTGGATCACAGGTAATAAATGGATGCTGAAGATTAATATCAACATAGTATGTGACCAAAAACGTTAAGTGGCCAAGTGTGGTTGGCTGGAAAAAGGGTGCTCAGGATAGAAAACAATCATGCACAATGATATTTGTAAGAGAACAAGAGGATAAATGAATCTAGGGAGAATTGCAGACTCCTAGGAACAACCAAGAGAGTGGTAAAAGAGGAAAAAGGTTGTTGTTGTTGTTGTGGAAGCAAGTATGAAATGGTCATTTAGGTATCCATTTATAGCACAAAAAATTGGAATGCATAAGCATCTATGGGCACGTTAAGGATGCATTTTTAGGGCACATAACTATGCTTTAGTGATATTTATTAAAATTTGTATAACATGTTAAGACTAGGATTAGTCTAATGTTATACAAAAGTGCTAATGATGGATGTTATGCCAAGAAAGAAGGAGTTATTCCATGGTTTCCAATGCTACGTATGATGTTGTTGCATATGGAAGTCTTCCATATGAAGGAAACAACATAAAGATGAAGTGTGGATTTAAAAGGTTGGTGAAGGAGGTATGGAAGCTTCTATTGTTACCAATTGGTTGGGTAGCATAAAATCAATTTAATAACATCTATGCAAGGTTGAATGTCTTTAAGTAATTATACTGCATAATAACAGAAGGGAATTTAGGATAAAAATACCCTTAGCCAGAAGTACTTGGTGAGGTAGTATTATTGCATGATCTAAGTGCATTATGGAAATGATATACCATTTGGTATGGTAAGTTCCAAAGGGATTTCTTTAGTTATAAAATTTGTTAGCTTCTGAATGCATACATATGGCATAGTAGCATATCATGATTTTATTGGTTATGAGTTAGTAACCAAAGTAAGTAAAGGGACATGACTTGTTATAAGAATAAATGATAGTAAATATGGTCATGTGTGAAACCAAGACAGGGTTAGATATGGATAGGCCATAGTGTTGCATAGGGGTCCAATGACATTCCTACTATACTTAAGGTTTGAACTGCAAAATTTATGCCAACACTAAGGAGCACCATAAAATTACATTCTTGGTGTAGTATTTGGGTCGAAAAGGAAGACATCCAAATAGTTGATCAAACAATAGGAAGTGTAAGGATGAGGTGTTGAAGCATTGGCCATATTTTCCAGCTCACTATGCTGGACTGCATGACTTGTATAAAAATATATTCTAAAGACAATGCCAGGAAGCATTGAATAGTATGCATGAGTAAATCATGAAAGTGTGAAAGTGGTAAAATTTTCACACATACATGATAAGATAGAGTATTGTGTGATTGAATGCATTTGTTGAGTATAATTTGGAAATGCATGTATATATTATATTGTGTGGAAATGGCTATGCTAACAACTAAAATGATGTAGTTATTGTTAACCCATGAAGATGATAAATTTTCAGGGGTTGTTGGATATTGCAATGAAAGAGGTGCAGATTAAGGTAATCCCATAAGGATGGCCTACATGAAAGTTATGTCAGGGAACATAGTAAATGAAAATAATTATGATGAGGAAAGGGTTCATTGTTGATGTATATATATATATAACTGATAGATGCGATTAAATTGTTAGGTGTAGACAATCCTAAATTTACTTGAGAGTTTTTATAATTAATGCAATAAAAGTATGTTGTGCATGGTATACTGACCATTTCTCTAGATGAATGCAAGATGAAGTGTTGCAGAAATATAGTCCCAAATATGGCACTGCTAGAAGTCATAATGAAGACTGATGCATGCTATTGCAACAAGCAAGAAAATATGACACGGAATCTCACATTTTGGGAAAAAGTTGAAATTATTTATGAAATAAATTTGAAATTCTAAATGAAATTTTTATAATGTTGTCTCATCATGAATGTTTGCATGTGATATCAGATGATGAGATGCTATTATTATAATTGTAATACTTGAGAAGAGAAGTTATTGTTGGGACTCTAGAGCCTTATAATTGCAGATCCTTGGTGGGGGTCTGTTAATGAGATGGCACTCTCCCTATGTGTGAAATCATTGGCAAGATGGATTGCTAAAGGAATGTGTATTAGTGAAGGGATTCCTAATACTGGAAGGGAAAGTGCAACAAGGAAGAGGAAACACAATAATAATTTAGTGATTTGAATTCTTACTGAAGAAACTTTGTGGAAAAGAAGAAAAAGAAAACTTGTAGCTGAAATTTGAAGACAAGACTAGAAACATAACAAGCTTTAGTAGCAAAGGCATGGAGTTTTTTGAATAATTTATAAATGTACTTTGTATATAATGCACTGATGAAAATGCATAAATAAGGGGGAGCGAAATGTAATATCCCCAAGTTGATCCCCAATTATACTTGTACACATGTTCATTTTCTATAGACTGTGAGCCATATGCTTATAGGGCATGTAGGCCTATCCTGTGTATTATGTAATCACAATTATATATTAATAAATCACACCACTATTGCAGACCGACCAGACAAAAGAGTAAGGGGGATAAAATCCACTATATGGGAAAAGGGGGCTAAGGGTCTAGAAGAGAGCTAACCCCTAGGAGATTAATCCAAGGGAAATATTATTAAATATCTCCTAAAGTCACTTTATGGCATCTGCCAATTTATCCTAAGCTCCCAAAAAGGAGGGGAATGAATCACCAAGTGGGTGAAAAGGGGGTTTCATGAAGTGACAAGTGTCATTTGAGGAACATGCAATTATAATGGGGAACTTAGTGCATTTTTTCCATGTTATCTACCATTCTCATAGGGAGGGAGAGGATCACTCTCTGTTGTCACCATCCATACTCTATTTCCATCTACCATTAGGGATGATTTTAAGGATGGAAATTTATTTTAAAATGTAGAAACCTTGGCGAATCTTACTAATCCTTCATATGTCAACTATAAATGTTTGGCAATATTTTTGTAAAAATATTCAAATTTCTAAGTATTTTATATAGTTTTTATNGGGGTTTCATGAAGTGACAAGTGTCATTTGAGGAACATGCAATTATAATGGGGAACTTAGTGCATTTTTTCCATGTTATCTACCATTCTCATAGGGAGGGAGAGGATCACTCTCTGTTGTCACCATCCATACTCTATTTCCATATACCAATGACCATTCATACCCTATTGGTATCCATCATCGTACTGGAGAGATATGAGCTTCCTGTAATGAGTGTTTCTTACAGGTTGAATTGAAGAGGAAAGTTGTCAGGCTCGTGGGTAGTTGAAGAAGTGGATTGCCAGGCCCATGAGCCTTCACTCCAGACGGAATAAGTATCATCGAAGGGGAGGGTTTTCATGCTCGTAAGAATTCTCTCCAGGAGAGAGAATTGTTGGGAATTGATTTTACAAAGTTCCAATTGCAGCTACAAGGATCAAAGACTTCTTGTCTAGCATGTTGCTGAAGCCCTGGAAAGGAAATGGGGCAACTAAGGGACTGCTGAGAAAATAAGGGGCACATACATTAGGGTGGGACATGCATGTGGGGAATGAGGGACTGTAGCTAGATGGAGTTGGCACTTGAATCTGAACATTGTTTTTGTTTGGCAGGCTTAGCCTGGGATAGGAATCCATTTGACCAAGTGGAGTTTATGGCAAGCTTGGGGGTGACCTGCTACTGAGTTAAAAACATCAGATTCTAAGGCTAGGAGGAAAGTCAAAATTCTGCAAGAAATTGGTGGCTATTTATATCAGATAAGTGCACACCATGTGCTTGTTTAATTTATTGAAAGAATGTTTATGTGATCCTTTGTTGGATACTTACTATGAAAATATTCATGTGCTTATATTATAGGTATTTGTTGCGTTAATTGTATTCAAAATACCTATTGTTAAACGTGTACATAAGTTGTGATATGTGATTTTTTTCAAGGGTTTTTACTGTTGTAATTATCCTTGAATATTTGTTGCGAAATCGTTTAGAAATGGTAATCATATGTTACAGACAATAGTAATTGTTGGTGTAACTATACTTGTGTGTATTTATTGCTAGAATTGTCTGGAACTGCACATTCTTTGTATATGCAGTGTCTATGTAAATATTTATGTGTTTTTTCCATGGGTATTGGCTGTGGTAATGATACTTGGGTGTATATTGCTGGTATTATATATATTTATGTTCATATGTAGAGTTATCCATCTAATTTCATTGGTTACATAATTAGAAATTTGGGCTAGCGTAGCCAACACAGGCTGGAAATGCCCTTGTCCAGGTATGGCCAGTTCAAAGGATGTGAGTCTCTACTTAACGGTGATGAGGGAATGTCTTATATGGTAGAGAAGGATTGCAGATAATATTGAAGGTTGGGTAAGCCTTGTAATTTACTTAAGGTAGACCCAAATTTGTCTAAGTATCGAAGCAAACTTTTGAAACTATGAAATCCCGTATCTTGTTCCAGAAAGAATCACAATTGTCGATTTCGGAAAAACAAAGTAATGTTGGCCATTGGTCAAGGTTCCTCACATTCAGGGCTTGTTGAGGATCAACACTATTGTTTACCATTGGATCCATTGGAGAATACTCAGAGAGATTGTGATCGTTGATCATAGTGGTGTCATCGGAGTATTCCATGTTTAGGCCAGAATGAGACTCCGAAATGACCAGAGTTGTCAATCCATCAGAGAAATTTTCAAAGTGAACCCAACCATTGATGAACATGGAAACCCTTAGACGTGGTTGAGAGGAAGGGTGAGATCATGCTGATGTAAAGAACCTACGTGTATGAGGAAGACACGTGGTGACCTGTAAATGGTTAAGGTAATAGGGGGTGGGTCCCTGTTGAGTTCAATTCTTGGAAATGTGCTTTTATCATGGTCATTGACCGCAGTTGGTGTCATAGGATCATGATCACTTGTCAGAGAACGTAGTCATGAGAGAATTCAGGGGTAAGGATTTTTGAGAAATCTGATGGGAATAGCTCGAGGAGTAATCCTGACCATCGATCAGAGCCTAGTTGATATATAATCTTGACCATTGATCTTGATGGGTATCATTTGGATGAGGAAAGGAGGAGGGTGATGTTCCCCTGACAAGAATGACGTCACCCACCCATTGTGTAAAGGACAGGTGTCAGCACCTGGAAGGTTGTGCTAGTGATAAACCATGACGTGTATGCCACATAAGTCCACATGGAGGTTCCACATGTCAGGTGGCTATTGTGCCACATGGAAATGTGTTATGGCACTTTGAGGGGGAGAAAAGAGATGTGGTCTAAGTGCCACATGTCAAACCAGGTGGTGGGGTTGGGTAGGGCCACATGTCCTAGTTTAGTCGTAGTCATCATATCTACATGTAGTAGATATGGACCCTTGATTAGTCGGAGAACCAAGGTGTAATAGAAATTGTTGATCTCATTGAAGATGATGACGAATGTCAATATCGTCATAGGTGTGATGAGGATATATATACCGTTAGATCCAAAATCATCGTCGTCGAAGCATGGGAGGTCAGTAGGGTCATGTTTGACTGAGAAGTGTCGCTGACAATGAACTAATTGTCGATGATGACAAAAGTTAGGGTTAACGACAGTCATTGGTCGGTGGATAGCTGAGATTAAATATTATTTGTCGATCCATTGTAAGGTCCACATCACATGATATGGATGGATGATAACCCATAGGTAAGTTGGCATCGTCGACGTGATCTGGACCATAGTGATCAAGATATGAGAGTCGTCAAATACAGGGAAGGTACCTGTTGGAGCATCGTTGTCGGAGTTTTGTTAGTGGGGGTAAACTATGGGATAAGA
>SNQJ01S0117439.1:7689-35384 GCA_010110895.2 Picea sitchensis
GAATTTGAGTATTGGAGGCCACATAAGAGTGTCTTGGAAGCTTCCAAATCACCTACACATGTCAACAAACTCATTCTAATGGTTAGGTATAAGTATAAGCATATTATTTTCTAAAGTTTAACCACAAATTCACTTAAAAATGTTAAGAANNNATAAACTTTGGAAAAGCATAGTTTTAACCCAATAATGAGGTAAATGTAATGATGTGGAGGTGATATGAAGGTGAAATGGAAGTAATTGTGAAGGTTTTAGTGAATTAATGGAGTGAAAATAAGGACCATTTTGAGACTCAACAGCTTGCCTAGAAGGTATATCTTCAATCCACTTAGTGAAGTAGTTTGTAGTTGTGAGGATCCACTTGTGCTGGCCTGAAGAAGGTGGGTGAATCTCCCCAATAAAATCTAAGCCCCACTACTGGAATGGAGCTTCAACTGAAATAGGTTTCAAGGGAAAAGGAAAAAGTTTCATTTTGCCTTCAAATATTTGGCACTTGTGACAAGAGGTTACCTTTTTATGGACATCTGCAAACAAGGTGGGCCAATAAAAACCAACTCTAAGAATTTTGTTAGAAGTTGCCTTCCAATTTAAATGCCCACCACAATATCCTTAATGGAACTCCTGCAAGGATTTGTCAGCTTCATCTTTCAGTAAGCAATTCAGTAACATGCCTCCAACATCTTTCCAGTAAATATTTCCATTCATAATACAATATTTCAAAGCTTTAAGTTTTAAAAATATAGCTTTAGTTTTTGTCAAACCAAGAGGAACTTGTAAATGATGCAAGGCAAAGATAAGGTCTGCATACCATGGAGAATTTGAGAATACCTCTTTGACATGTGGAGTCACATGATCTCCTTGTTCATCAACTACATCTATAAAGTTTATATCTAAAGCATGAAAATTTGATTCAACCATCAGTTTGGCTAACCCTTGACCCTTGATCAGTTTGGTTGGTTTGATCTCTATATCATACTCAAGAATCACAACAATCCATTTGCCTTTTCTACCATCTGGGTTATCTTGAGTCGGAATATATTTCACCACTGCATTAGGGACATAAGCAATGACATGTGAATGGATAATATATACTCTAAAATCCTTAATTGTTTTTACTAGGGCGAAAGCCTATTTCTCCATGATGTTGTAGTTCAATGCAACATCCCTTAATGATTTGTTGAAAAATGAAATAGGTTGTTCATGGTCTTCATTGTTTTTCTGCAAAAGAACCGTTGCAATGGTGTGTTCAAAAGCAAAAGAGAATAAGTAGAAATCTTTAGTATAATCTGGACTGATTAATATAGGGGCTTGTGTCAGTGCCTGTTTTACTTGATCAAAGGATTGCTTGGCTTCTATGTTCCACTTTATTTTTGTATCTTTTTTAAGCATGTTTGTTATGTTTCTGAGGAGCTCTGCCAAATTAGGTATGAATCTTCTCAGAAAATTTATTTTTCCTATGAAGGATTGCAATTCCTTAATGTTTCTAGGATGGTCTAACTTCTAGGTAGCTTCAATTATGCAAGGATCTATCTTGATCCCGTATTTAGATATAATGTGTCCTAGCAGTTTTCCCTCTTCTAAACCAAACTGATTTTTCTTGGGGTTGAGTGAGATTCCAAACTTTATGCACTTTTCAAAAACTCTTCTGAGGTGTCGTAGGTGTTCTTCATCAATTTTTGAATAGACAGTTACATCATCCAAGTATATAACGATAAATATTTCAAGTTCATCTACAAAGTCAATGTCCATTTCCCTCTGGAAAGTGGAACCAACATTCATTAAACCAAAGGGCATTTTCACATACATGAATGTTCCCCAGGGTGTAGTGAAAGTTGTTTTCCCTTGGTCATCAGGGTGGACAAGGACTTGGTTATAGCCAGAAAAACCATCTAGCAAATAGATCCTACTGGCTCCAACTACCTTTTGTAAGGTACGATCCATCTTGGGTAGAGGATAGTTGTCTTTAAGGGAAAATTTGTTGAGGTTTTTGAAATCAATGCAGATCCTGATTTCTCTAGTCTTCTTTCTAGTAGGAACCAGGTTAGAAACCCATTTTGAAAATCTCAAGGGGACTATTATTTTGGCATCATACATTTTATTTATTTCTTTTTCTATTAGGGGCATTAACTTTGGATTGATTCTCCTAAGTTTCTACTTGAAAGGCTTATGTTCTTCTTTTATAGGGATTTTATGTTGTATGATACTACTGTCATAAGAATTTAAATCCTCATATCTCCAAGCAAAGACATCTACAAATTCCTTGAACAGTTCAATATATTTGTGTTTTTGCTCAGGAGGTAAATATTTAGATAGTTTAATCATTTTTTGTTTTTCCTCTGTTCCTATATTACATTCGTCAACCTCTTTTCCAATAGGTTCAAATTTTGGCTTTTTTGCTACATCATTGAAATCAAATAGTTCTTCTAAAGGAACCAACCCTTTAGGTAAAACATTATTCTTCAATTGTAAAATATTTGAGTCTTCATCTTTTTCATTTATTTCTTCTGAATCTAGTTTATTTACACTATTACCTTCTAAATCTAGTTTATTTATACTATCATCATCACTATCTACATCAATATTTTCACACTCAAAATCATTTTTAGACTACAGGAAATCATCAATCTGTTCATCATTACCAAACACTTGCCAGTACCTGATATTATTCAGGACAATAGGTCTTCATTTCACCTCCACTGTGTATTGGTGATTTGGGTGAAATGATATTTTACAAGTGGTTGCTGAAGTAGCTAGCCCATCAACAAGTATATTTTGTCCTCTAGGAATTACATGCAAGTCATCTTCAGTAAAACATTGTAAAAAGTATAAAACATCATTTATGTAAGCTCTGAGTCTAGGGTGTTTGGCAGAATACTCACCTTTGATCTTCTTAATGATAAGTTTAGAATCACCTCTTACCGAAATTCTTTTAGCACCAAGTTTCTTCAACAATTCCAGGCCGAGCATCAATGCTTCATACTCAGCTATATTATTGGTGCACTGGAAATTTAATTTATAAGAGTGATTTTTTTATTACCTTGCTCTTGGATTATGCACCCACACCCAAACTCCAGACCCTTCTTTACTGACATCTCCATCAAAATCTAATCTCCAAAGAGTTTCTACTGGTTCATCGGTTTATATTGTCACCTTTTCACTTTCCTCAATGATTACTCTACTTTCCTCCAGGCCAGACAAATCAACTTCCAATTGTGTAATTTGACTGTCCAAGTCACCATCATTATATAAAATGAAGGAGTCCAGGTCAGATTAAACAAAGTCCAAAGGATAGTTATGTGGTTTCTCTTGACTGTTGACCATGTATTTCATCAGAGTCTCTTTGTACAATCTTCTTTGTTGACCAAATACAAGAATGGTGGCATAAGGCATGTCTAACTATAAATTACCCTTTAACTTGGCACCCCATGATAGAGATAATAACATGCCATACTTTGGAGGAATATATGCAACAACAATATCCATCACCATGCTTTTAGCTGGGATTTGTGCCAAAGTAATACACAAGTATTTGATCATACCTATGCATTTAACTTTGCTTGAATCAAAGGAGTATAAGTCCTTGTAAGGGTTGGTGATATCAAGCCCCAATTTCTCCATCATAGCCTTGTTCATAAGATTGTGAGAAGCGTCATAATCTAGCATGGCATTGTGTAATTTCTTGTCATGAATATTCAAACTAATGTAAAAGGGAGGAACAAAACCATTGTCAATTTGCCCCTCAACCTCGAGACCAAACAACAACTAAGGTTGGTCATCAAAAATGTTCACAGTGTTTGTGCCTACTCCCGATTCTATGTTTATCTGTGATCTATAAGCATTTTTGTTTATTAGTTCTGTCAGAGGAATAGGAATTTTTAGTTTAGCCAATTCACTTTCCAAGATGAAAGTGGTAAAAGTTCTGCTTTGGACCTGAAATTCTGATTTATCAGCCACATTTTTTTGTGCAGTAGTACTAGGTTGCCTTGTGGATGCAACCTCGGTTTGAGTTGTCCTTGGTAAATATTCAAGAGTTATTTTTGCAAGAGTCTCTGAATTTTTCTTTTCATGGACTTTCTTAGGAGTAGTATATGAGGTTTTCTTAGCTTCAACATCTTTCTTAGTTGGGTTGTCGTTAGACTTATTACTCCTCAAGTTGTATTGTCTGTGGACTTCCATTATTGCATTTTCGAAGGCTTGTTGTTTAGACTCTTCCTCATTTACTTCGATCTGTGAAAGTAGAAAAAGGTCATGTTCTTCCTGAGTAACAAAGATGGAATCGTTATCATTAACCTCCATAAGATTTATGTGAATGTCGTCTAACTCCTCAATTATCTCTTCCCCTTCATCAACATAGTTTTCTTGAAGAGGTGGCCTAATCTGTTGACCAGGACCTCTATGTTCTTTTTGTTCTTTGGGTTCTCTTTGTCTGATCTGGGGAGGATTCCTTCTGAAATTGGGATTTTGAATCTGAGGGGCAGGTTGATTCTCTCTAGGTGGGTTTCTATCTCTGATTTCTATTCTTTCCATTAATCTCCCCACATTTCTGATCAAAGAATCAATTTTGGCATCTGAAGTAGAGGTGGAAGGTTCTTCTTTAATTGTAACTCTTCTTTCATTTCTTTGTGAGGCTCTCCTAGCTAGCAGCTTTGCTTCAACACTTACAACACTCTTATGCATATCTTCTAGAGTGGCATAATTTATTTCTCTCAGTTGGTAGGACATATCAGCATCGAAACCATCAGGGAACTTGATTAAGGCTAGGCCTTGAGGAGGTTTGATATCAGCAGGAATTGAATTATAGATATTATTAAAATGAATGCAATAGTCTTGTATCGTTTCCCCTTGATTTCTTTTGATATTTTTGTACTCAGATAAAATTTGGAGAGGGTTTTTCTTTACCTCCCATATGTTGAGAATTTTTTGGTGAAAAGCAACAATATCAACAATGCTAGAAACACATAATTCTTTAAACCATTTTTTGACCTTGATAGTTAAACTTTGTGCAAAAAGTCTCATTTGGACATCTGCCTCGTCAACTTCCTGCAAATCGAAGAAATCATTCATTTTATCCACATGTTGTTGTGCATTAAGGTCTCTGGTACCAAAAAACTAAGGAATCCTGGTTTGATAGTGCTGTGGCATGTTATATAAAGGACCATCCAACACCAAGGGAGAATATCTTGATGCCATGATTGGTGGAGGGGGCTGAATGACAACCTGTGTGATTGGTGGGGAAGTGATAGAAGATGTGGAAGAGACAGGGTTGGGAGGTATGGACTGAGTTACTTGAGGATTGAAATGGAAGAAATCTCAACAGACTATTGAAAGTAGACTTTATACAAAGCTTGGTCAAGATTTGATGCTAGATCTTGTAGTTTCTCAAACTCTTGAAGGATCTGTTGATCAAAATATGTTCTAGGAGAGAGTCTTTCAGGGGTTTTAGGTTGAAGCATTGTTTGATCTAGTACCATCTTGCCCACAAATCTATAAGATTTGGTTCTGAAAAGGCTATGCTCAAAATTTAGGTCAAACTCAATATCCTGGATTGTGATAAGCTTCTCTGGAAGAGAATTGGCCCTAAGAAGAGGATTTCTACTCCCTTGACCTTCTACTGTGTTTCTTTTTCTGATTAATTTTTATGGATTATATATTATTGTTACAAGTTCTGGATCAGGATGAGATCTAGTGTGAATTGTTTTTGGAGCCAGAACTTTAAACTTTAAGAAATCTAAATTAATATATGCAAACTTCAACAACCTTTGACCATTTATCTCTTGAATGTTAGATCTTTAATTGTTTAGAAATAAAGTTTTCTTTATCTAGGGAAGAGCATTTGTAAAGATGGAAAAAACAATTCAGCTCCCCAGTATGATCACCACTATGTTAGCACTCTGTAATTCCCAGAGGTTGTTAAGGGTAGAAGAAATTGACAGAGGTAACTTACCAAAACTACTTTTGAAACTGGGATCTAGCCCTGCCAGTTTTAGAGAGGGATCTCTTTGTAGGATTTAGATCTATTTGAGTTTTTAGATATTAGCCTAGTTAAAATAATCTGAGTTTGTTGTTTTGTTTATAAAGATTGGCTAAAGAATTGCATTAAACATCCATTGGGCTATGGGGTCTGTATTAAAGATTAAGATCAGATATAGTTTTTTATAAGATTTCTTCACAGGGTGAGATAGTGAGAACGCATGATCTATTTGAATTAAATATGATGAAGAGATAGAACAGGTGAGAGAGTCAACCAAACAAAGAAGCAGCTAAGAATTTATTTTCTTAATATCATATGAAAACATGTAGATCACCAAAAGACCAGAAATTGAGTGCCCGAGACAAATTCGGTTCATTAAATTCCTTTTAATGATTAGAAACAGAAAAAATGATGATTATAGAGAAAGATAAACATTAATAGAGAAAGACAAAAATCACCAACGCTCAAATGCAAGAATCCTGTGAATAGTATTTTTATTACTAGTCGATCTTCTTGAAAAGATTACACAAATAGCTCCTTGAGCGCAAAAATCAACCCTCAATACTTCGAAGTGAGAAGTATTTATACAATAATTACATCTGATCCTGTCATTAAAGACTAGGATATGGTGGAGGAAAAATCTAACTAACTAGATTACAAATTATAAAATAATAGGAATGATGATGATCTATTCGAATCCTTAGTGCTGATTTTGAGGAAAGTAGTTGGTGATTCATCACTTTGACTTGATTGTTCCTCATGCTAACTCGGACATCCACATAACCTCTACTCGAGTAAAGTGCATAGGTCTTCCCATCTATTTTGACTAGGGATGGAAACCTTGAGTAACCTTCTGTATGTTTTGTCCATCTCAGTGTACTTGGAAAAGGTAGGCTTTGTGATGAAAATGTATTTTATCTCATGTTGGATGCACAGGTCCAACTGCAAAGTTTCTAAGAAATCCTTTCCAGTAATGCTCCCTTGTATACCTAAAAATTTAGAACCATATTTTGCTATTGTGTGGATCTTCTGCTTGTAGTCAGACAGAGTGATGAGATTATCATTGATCACTAATAAACCCGGAAGCCCTTTCTTGTGTAGTGTGTCGACCTTACTGAAAAATATCTGCACTCCAATGTCCATTGTCTAAGATTTCTCCTCTAGTTGCAGCATCAATCATTTCTTTGTCAAAACCTTCTTGACCTCAAGGATGGTTTATGTCATGTCTCCAATTTCCAATGCCTCTAGCTCTTCTTTGGTCTTGGAGTTTAAGAACCTGATGATTTGAGTGGCCTCTGTGGGCCTTTCTCCCAATTCTTCCCCTATCTTGTCAATTGCTTGTCTGGCTCTCTGTACCAGTTCATGTTGTTCAAACACAATTTGTATGAGTGGCCAAATCTCTATCATTGACTTGTTGATGTCCATCCAGATGTTTTCCTTGGCTTCTGACAGTGTCTTAGCCATGACAGTCTCCTTCTTCAACTTCTGTATTTCTTGAGCGAGTCTCTGTGATTTGTGCATCTCTATATTGTAGCTGGACTAAAACATGGATTTCATCTTTTGGAGATTTTTAACCTCTTCTTGCAATATTTTAATTTCTTCACCTTGCAGGTTCATGTCCTCCATTGACTTCACCAATTTCTCAAAAGCATCTGAAATTGTCACTGGGATGGATGATGGGATTTTTGTTGTTGTGGTTGTTGTTATACTAACCCATGTGAGAGGAATTTATTCCAGTGGAATGACCGCCATCTGCACGCTTTGTTCTTTATCTTTAACTAACTTATCTAGCTCAACCTCCATCTCTTGTATTTGTGCATTCTGTCCCATTATCAGTTTCAGCATATCTTCCTTGTGGTCTTCACTCTAAGCCATTTCCTTTGCTTGTGAATATTTCATTTTTATTCTTCAGTAGTTCCTCGGCTTCTTTAACATTGGACGGATCATAGCCAATTTTCAATACCAAATCCTCTAGGGATTTGATCTTATTTTCCTTGGCTAGAGAGGATATGTTTTCCAGCTTCAACTGAGACTGGACATTGTTCAAAGATACCTGCAATTTTGCAGCAGTTAAGGATGTATTTGCCAAGGTGGAGAAAATCAGCTCCCTTGTTTGCCTATGCATATTCATTTGATCTGTTGGATGGACATATTTCACATCAAACTCAAATGATGCTTTCTTGTAATAAAAAAATGTTTTAGGATGAGGAGCCTGTGCCTGCAAGAACGCCATGTGCATCCTTCCTTTATCTATGTCAAATGTATATAGTAACCTTTGTTGAGCTATGGATGTATTCTTCCAGAACTGGGCATATCGACATATCATTATTTTGTTTGATCAAGTTGTACTTCTCGAAGATATTAAGTCATGCAGGCTCTTGTGAGGACTTAGCTGACAGTGTGGTATATGCTTTATTTTTGGATGAGGAAGTGGATACTATGTGTTGGCTGCTTAAGAAGACTGATGAATGTGGTCCCTCCATAAATATGGTGGATTGAGTTTCTTCTTCTCTAGACCTGTCAGGTGTATGGCTTGTCTTGGTCCTCTTCATGTAGACCTGGAAATCTTCTGCTGACACCTTTGTGACTGAAGGAGGGACTTATTTTCTGGCTCTCTTCTGTTCTTGTACCTGTGGAGTGCTGGTATGTGAAATGTTGGTAGGTGAAGGTTGTTGTTCTGTATCTAGCAAATTATTTTCTTATCACTCTGTATGATTCATGAAATTTTCAATTTTAGGTTTTGGCACGTGAGCATAAGGAGAGATCTTATTTTTAAGCCTGGTTTTAGCTATAATTCCACAGGGGTCATAATTCCATGGGAATATTAGGCTGAATTTCATTTCCTTTAACATATTATTGGCTTCTTCCCCTGCAGCTCTGCTTTTGCATAGGAAAGAACCTATCTGGCCTTTGATCCTGAGATGTTGCTTCTTCTTGAATGCCCCAAAGTGGATATCATCATGATTGATCATTTGTCTGATCTATTCCAAGGTGAATATTCTGACATGCAGGTACTTTAGAAGCTTGTATGGAGGTAATTCACACCCATAGACCATGATTTCTGTATGGTTCTGGTAAAGGTACTATTCCCATGTTTTGGCTAAGTCTAACAAGTGCATAATCCTCTGGACTTCCTCATTTATTCTTGGTTATGTTCTCTTGTTGAGCATGCATACCATTGGATGGTAAAATTGGTCAATCAACTATTTGAAGTTGAACTCGGATGGTGTCTTCCTCACTATTGATGTCCAAGAGGTCACTGGTTGAGGATTTCCGTCTTGATCCAACTTCTAGAGGGAGAAGGAGAATTTGTCCGCCTGGAAGAAGAGGAACATGTACATCAGCACTGAGGAGTACCTGAACATTCCCTCTGTGGATAATTTGAAAATTTGTTCATGTATAATGTCAACTAGAAACTAATTGTAATCAAATTGAGTTGTAGCCTTTTCTTCTGTGGAGAAAATGGATAGAAAACCCAAAATGGGTTCATCTACCCATTCATCTGAGTAATATCCTAGCAAGCAACATAGGGAGGAAATAACTTGGTTTCCTTTGACTGAGAATATGGAAGAAGGATATGGGGGATTTTTTCTAGGCAACTATGCATCTTCAGGTAAGAAGATTTCAAAAATCTGGGCTCTTTGAGGAAAGGATAGCTTCTGATAAAGTTCGGTCTGAATTTCAATGGAGAAGGGGATGGCAGGATCAGTTCTGGGTATCAGCAACATTTGGTTTATCGTTTCAGGGGTGATGGTGAACACAGTTTCACCAGACGAAGACACAATGGCCCTTGGTCGAGAAGGTAGTGAGCTTGACATTTTAGGGCGAACTCAGGGAAATGGTAGGTCTATGGAAACATGTACAGTGGGAGATTTGAATCCCAGAGTCTGATCTCGTCACTCTGGTCCAGGAATATATATTTGAGCCAGAAGTGTAATTCGAAGAAATCAAATTCACACTTCGACTCTACAATTTGATAATCTTTATCGACCAAGGCGATGTGATCCAGGTTGACAGGAGGGGGGAGGAAATGATTTTCTTATGTTTCAGTGGATTTAGATTTGGGTGCCATAATCAAACGGATATCTGTAAACAGAAAATGATGTTGTCTGTGATTACCAGGTTTAATGGTGCTTGTCGACTGTGAGCTTGGTGGCGGTTAATATTGAAAATCGAAAACGGTGGTGTCGACTGCGTCTGGATCGGTGAACAATGCGGGAATGGTAAAAGAATGGAGTTAAAAGGTATAGGGATGTGTCTGTTATAGAGCGGGTGGTGATTTGGACGCGTAACGGTCGTGGGAGATGACATTGATTGGCCAATGAGCATATGGGTGAATGTGACGTGGAGGATATTAAATGGTAAATGGGTGGATAGGATGTGATGTGTGACAGGTGAGTGGAGTGTGACGTGTCAATCGGGTAGTGGAGTGCGATGATGGTATTGATGAGTGGTTTGGCAGTTTATTAGAGGGGGGGTTAGGCGGTAAGAAGAAATGAGTGAGGGGGCTCCGAGTTGATAAGGAGTGGACATGTTATGCGAGGTCCACGCCAGAAAAACCACTAACTCGGACNTGTTAAAGGAAGAAAGGTCGGGGGGATTATGATATTCACTGCAAACCGTTGATTTGGGTGCGCTTTGATCGACCGCTGAGATTAGTGTGCCCTTTAGCCACAAAGTTCCAAAGTTGTCAAATCCGGATAGACTTAGGATAAAAACATGTTGTGGGTCTTTGTTGGATTCCCTTTCTTTATTTTTTCACCAAGGGGTCAAATACATATTATATTAACTTAAAATAAAGGTATTGAAGAGATCTTTTGCAAAATTTTGTTGAAATAAAACATGATAACCTAGTTCCTAATCTAATTACCTAGCACATCAACCCATCTTAAATTGTTGGGTCAAAAATTAATGTAACCTAATACATTTGAACAAGCTTAGACTGTTTGGTCAAACTTATTCACTAACCTATCTAATTTGGTTAAGATTAGACTGTTTAGCCAAATTTATTCACTATCTTATCTGCATAAATTTAAATAGTTTGATCATGGTTAGATAGTATGAATCAAACCAAATTTTATTCCATGGGGTTTTATCTTTTTGTCTTTTATTTTTTATACCCTCTTTTGATTTTTATATTTTTTTATTTTCTTTCTTTTTCTTTTCTCTTCTTTTCTTTTTCTTTTCTTTCTTTTTTCTTTTTCTTTCTTTTTCTTTTGTAAATCATTTGCAGAATAAAATATTATTTACAATACAAGACAACTAGAATAAAAGATTAGAATCACCAGGTGATCCTATGAAACATAGGTTTACAACAACACACACATGTATAATTTATCAACAGTTCTATAAACATATTCAAATCCAATATTAGTCATATAACCACCACAGTCTACATTTCAATATAAATACACCACAATGATAAAACATTCAACATAAATAACCACAACAACAAATATGCACTATTTATTAAACATATTGGCCAAGATCTTAGGTCCCCATTCCATTCATAGAGCCTATGCATAGGTCTTTGGAATATCAAACCACCCATGCCACACAACCCAAATCAATGGATATCCGAATTCCTTTTGTTCATTTTTAGGTCTCCATTCTATTTAAAGAGCCTATGCATATGTCTTTTAAATCCCAAACCATCCACACCACACAATCCAAATTAAAGGAGAGCTAAAGGACCTTTGTTCATTCACAAACTTCTATTCTTGTGCTCCTTGAATTTTGGCCTTACAACTACCCTAACTATTCAAATTCGAAACAAAATGCTTCATATTCCAATGATTGATAAAAATTTACCATGGACAATATATATTGCACTACATTACAACTTTTTTTTGTTTTGTTTTTTTAATCAAAAAATAGAGTCAACACTAAGCAAATGTAAACAAATATTTAGGATCATTGTGATTCCATGGATGCTCATGCATCACCCAACAATTCATTTAGGGATCCATCTAATCATGTATCGACCTCCCCCTAGCTGTCGGAATCAGACAACACAAGAAGTCAAAGTTCCATTCAGTTCAAAAATTTGATGGATTTTTTGAGAATTTGAGCTTATTCAAAATTGGGCAAACCCTTAAGGGGCATTGTTCCAAGATACACATAACTTAGATCATGTCTATGTTATTTCTAACTTAGATCATACACATAAAATACACATAAATTCTATTGGACACATAAATTTGTCATTAGAAAAGGGTAGTTTTACTACAAGACTAACTTACTCCATTTAGCAATATTTTTCGAAGTCAATGATTTTTACAAGAGGGATAATTAAATAGAAAAGGGTAGTTTTACTACAAGATTAACTTACTCCATTTAGCAATATTTTTCGAAGTCAATGATTTTTACAAGAGGAATAATTAAAATTGCGACTACCTAATATATCATATATGTGTCTAGAGGAAGTAAATTCCTTAATTAATCCATGATTTTTTTTCCAAAGAAAAAATATCTAATTTTATTATAAATAAACAAAATTACATAGGCAGATGCCAAAGGAATTCAAGGGTGCACTTAAGCACTTGAAAAAACAACTCTTCATACTTTCCTCTTTAAACATAATAGAAAACTATAACAAACATATTACATTGGTATCCTATAACAACAAAACCATGAAAGTTACATCATTCAAACTATAATCTTGAAATTGTCCTGTCTTATATAAAATCTTGTATTGGTATCAATTAGATCTAAGGTTCATGAGTATATTCAGTTGTGTGCCCACACTAGACTGTTGATATAATCTAAGTTTCTCTATCGAGTCCTATCCCATCTTTTAATAGTCCATCTTCTCTCCTATTCCTATCCCTATATATGTGAGACATAGAGATGTGTGAGAAAGTTGTAATTAAAAGATGTACATCTTCATACGATGGTTGTAAAGTGAAATTCCTTAGTATTTCCCTTATTGAATCATCTCTCTTTCTAACTGAACTAGAACATGATCAAGGTAAAATCCCTTGTAAAGAAACATTAATAGGAATATTAGGTAAGTTCATTTCAAAATCATCAATCATAATAGATTCTATATCTTTCTAGCTAAGTAAGAAAGTGAATAAGATTCTATATCTTTCTAGCTAAGTAAGAAAGTGAAGAAAGTAAAATCCACTCTTAAGAGCCCTTAATTGAAGGTAAGCATAGTCGGGTTTAGTATGTCCAACAAATTATGGCCAAACTCTCCACCATAAAGGACATTATCCTGGAACTCAAGGTTGGAAAATATACCCTAATGGGGCTAGGGATAGTGTGTTTACACAATCAACAACTCTTCTCTCAAAATCCACTTCAAGGAAAAAATGTTCTTACTCTCTCTAATCATATATATACTATAAAAAGAATACTAAATAATACTTTGGAAATCAAATAAATTAGGAAGGTCAAGGAAAAAACCTCTTCCTCTCTCTAATCATATCTAAACTAAAAAAAGAATGCCAAACAACACTTTGGGAAATAAAATAAATTAGGAAGGAAGATTGAAATGAAAGAAATGAAACAATAGGTTCATAAGCTACTAAATGATTATTACACTCGAGATAACCCCCCACTCTTGATAGATAATGAGAATCCTATCTTCAAACTTCAGGGGCATATTCCTTGTTATAAAAAAAAAAGCCTAAAATATATTAATAGAAAAACAAAAATCATATATTATTTTTATATAGGCAAGGAAACTAAATAAATAAGATACAAACAAGGTCACAAGACACTAGAATATTTTAGAGAAAACATTACTTAAATTACAACTCAAGTTGCCACCAAAACATTTCATTTTCCAATTTCTCATTTTTTTTTGTACTTCTCTCAATTTGGGTTGCAATTGAAGTGGTAAGGTGACACTTTTTATTTACAACTATGAAAACAACCATAAAGTGTCAACATATGTCACCACCAAAACAGCCATGACAACTTTGTTGTAACCAATGAAATGCATGCGAAAAATATCTTAATATGTCCATTATAATTTCTAATTTTGAATCTCTCAATACATCTATGACAACATATTCAAATTCATCTAAATAGCTTAATTATATGTCCATTTTCAAGTCGTTTTTGTATGTTTCATATTATCATACATTACATTCTCTATTATATATTCTTCCATAATATAGATTTGGTAATTTCTAAACCACAAATCAATCATAGAAATGATTTGATATCCTTCCCTCTTTATGTATAATAATGTCTACTTAGCGTGGTGCCTCTATTTAATTTCCACTGGCTAATAAAATTTGTTTAACACGCCATCCTTCATCTTGTCACAAATGATACTTAATACTTTAATAATCTTTATTGTCGCATTACTTAACACAAAGTTAAAAATCTTATTATAGGATGATCAATCTCTTAATTGTATATGTCACATAATTTTTTCCTTTGTTATCAAAATATTCAATTGTTTTATTGTGGTGACCAACCTAGGTAGATTGGGAGGCCTTACACTCTAAGTCATAAAAATAGCAAGGTTCCTAATGGTAATGTGTTCTTATTATTCTTATTGGTAATCTTTGTCGCATGGAAAAAAAATGACAACAAATCTATGTCTCATTGGACGAGGATGTTACCTTGAAAAGAACCTTAGTGAAGCAAAGAAAAGATAGAAAGGTTGGGGGAAATTCTATATTGCATAAGCAATTGTGTATCAAAATCACAAAATTTTATTAACTTTTAATTATATGAAACTATAATTCATTTGTGCAGGTTCTAGATTAGTTTACAATACAAAATATAGGTTGACCACAAGTTTAAAGGTCACTCAAGTGGGGAACCCCATTTTAAATCCTTAATTCCATAGGATCATACATACAATATTCACCAACAAATATTATAATCCCATATGTAGTATTAATTGACAAGAATTCAAATCCTACGTGTAGTATTTGTCAGAAGAATTTAGATTCCATGCTCAATGTTCACTAGCAAGATTTTGAATCATACATGCAATATTCACTAGAAATAATTTAAATTAAAAATACTATTATTACTCTCAAGGATTCAAATTAAATGGTATTCTCACTAGAAATGAGGTGTACTTAAGATACATATCTAACTTTCCTCCCAAAAGATACCACATGCAATAAAAAAAAACATAAATAACACAAATAATACTCACAAGATGGGAAGTTGAATGTTTGAATTACATCCCAACCCTATTTAAGATAGGGAAACTCTTTAATTCCAGTTTGAGGGGGCCTCCTCCAAAATGATTCCAACTCCTATACAAGATACAAGATTTAATGGCCCGATGATGACATTCCCTCTTTATTTGTAGGCCTATGAATCCAACCCTAATCACATCACTAGTAGGCCTTATTTAATTCTTTTTCGATATTACATTAATAAACATAGTGGACCTTATTTAATGGTCAAGGAACATTAATTATCCACAACAAACCTATTGATATTATCACCTTATTTGCTACCCTATCACATAATTAAAACAATATCAAGTTTATTGATTTTGATATTTAGAAAATCTTAAAATAAAGGACAAGATGAAAGAGCTAGAAGAAAATATAAATAAAAGTTTGGCCCTAAATAGTTTGTAAGATAAAATGGATATCAAACCCATGAAAGAGTAAATGAATAACATAATAGAATTAGACTATAAGTGCAATAGAAGAACCTCAAACCTCATAACGTTTTGTCTAAAGGAGAAGGAATAAGATGACATGCTAGAACTAGTGATGGAAGACCTACAAAACAAGTTACAAATTGAAAAGGTTCAGAAAAATAATTGAACATAAAGATAATTGAATGTGTGTTAGGGAAAGCTCTACTAACCATAAATATGACATACTTAGTAAAACTTTGAGTCTAAAAGGGTAGGGAATATTTATAAATGAGGATCAAGTTAAATTAAGGAAGAAAGTTCAAAATGTAAAAGAAGATGGGAAGGAAAGGAAATAGGCAATATATGGAAATAGAAAAGAAATTATTAGAGATAAAAACCATAAAAAAATAAGAATTTGGCACATTTGGTATCTTCTCTTGGAACTATCATGTATTTCTATGGAGTAAAAGTCCTAAGTTAAGTTGGATCCCAAGTGAAATTGAAATTATATTGCTTGTGGAAACTTGGGAACATGAAGAATATAGAGTTCCTAACACAGAAGGACTTGTCCTATGGTCATATGGAATAAGAGATTCTCTCGTAGCGGAATTGGAGGCATATATAGTCACATGGGGAAGAAAAATTCTCCTTATATTATGTTTGTTGGCCCTTGACCAAGTTTTGAGGAAACATTGGTCAGGTTTGACCACTTTTTGGACTTCGACATAGTGATCAAGGAAGAAGCGCCCATACGTAGTTGTGATCGTGAATCTCACTTGTTTTGTGGGCTTTGTGGACCCAACATGGGGATATTAGGGTTTTGTAATGGGTTATGGGATGTCGACCCATGGGTTTACCCATTATTATGCCTTTTTGTAAATGTAAAAGTATAAATAAGTAAGAATGTAATGTATAAAGGAGTCGATAGCTTGCAAGGTTAAGTGTGAGTATTTTTGGGTTGCTTAGTGCAATAGACTATGTATGTAAGGCTATGTTCTTAATAGAGGAGTTGGCTCTGTGCCTTGACCTGATTTTGGGAAGGTGGATTTGGCACTTAGTGCACAGATCACTTGTCTGGTGCGAAGCTTAGCTCTGTGGCTTAGTGCATAGGAGAAGATGAATGTAAGAGATTGAAGCCTAATAAAGAAGAAAAAGTCGTTGGTGGATGTAGCCCCACATTGGGGTGAACCACGTATATCATGTGTTGATGGTTTGCTTTGTGCTATGATAATTATGTTGTGGATCTGCTTAGTGCATTAATTGTTATGTATGATAGATAGATATATGAATGCTTAGTGCTTTAGTTAGGTTGAATGTGTTAGATATAACTTATAACGCTAAGTGCAATGTGTATTTTGTCATTGTTACTATGTCAATCTACCCTTAGGGTTTGTTCTACGATGTGAATAAAGTTGATAAACTAATGCTTGTTGTTCTTAAGTACTCTACGAAGTAATTTTAATCACATATCTATGTCCCATCTTGGTTACAGACACTTGATTCCTGTAACCCCCCCTGCCTCTACCTCAAGTGAGACTTCGCCTGCTTCCCAGGTGTTGCCGAAAGGGCCAGTAGTTAGGGTTTTGTTGGTGCATTTTTGAAGCATTGAACCCTGGGTCTGCCCCTGTGCCAAAAAATGGTTCCATTGCCGGGACATTGAGAAACACATTTATGGGCGAATAGACTGCATTTGGGACATTGAGACCGCGCCATAATGGAAAAATTTTCATTGATGTAAGAAGTCCTTCCCATTGGAAGAATTTGTTATGACGCTCGCTTATTTAACCCGTCCGACGTTGCGTCGGGACCACTTTTTGCCTCCCTTGATTAGCTGAGAAATGATTGTGTGTCGAACTATGATTTCAGAACCTAGACCTCGCCATCCTTTGTTTACTCCATCTGTATGTTCTCCTACCCCGACCTGTCGATCTAAAAGAGAGAATGTTGGGTGAATAGACTGAGTTAGAGAAGTCCATCGAAGGTTCTTAAGAAGTTTATGGCTGACAGAGCTATGTATGAAGGTGTTCAGGCATTGTCGACTAGGGGACTCCAGGCTTCCCCTTCAACTGGACGACGTTTGGGTCATACTAAACCCGCGACTGAGAAGCGAAGTAAGCATCATGATGCTCTAGCTAATGCGAAGCAGATCCCATCGATCTTACCTGATTATATCCCGCCTTTGGCTAGCACGGTCAACCGCAACAACATCCCATGAGACTTCGAGTATACTTTGGTCACCGCATACATCCCGAAGGGGATACGCATAGTTGGAAACCAGTTGGGACAGATCCCATCTCAGAAGAATAGTGAATTTAACCTTGAAGATAGAAATAACTATGTCATGCTCGCACCTCACAGATACCTGATGAAGACAACTGGGAAGAAGTCTTGCATAGTCTCCCAGCCTTGGATTAAGGAGCTAGCACAGTCCACGATATTGAATGTCATGAAGATTCCTCATTTTGGTTGACATCAGGAGGTTAATGCTTGCGTTAAACTCCTCTTGTCGTTTTATCATGGTGGATACTTGTGGCTCGACAGGTGGATTATTGTGGATCCAACGTTGATCCACTTGATCACAAGATTGAGTATGCAGGGACCCAACACTCGGCAGTTCTACCCAAGGAAGGCCTCGGATCCCTCCCTGGCACAACGCATTAAGGAAGCATATGGAAAAGTTGAAAAGGGAAAGAGAGGCTACAAGGTATCCTCTATCTAGGATGGCACAATGCGCCTCGCTTGCCAACTCATAGCTGGCAAGCTTGTAAGAAAGAATCGCCCCACGCAAGTCACCGAGTTCGTGGTGGACCTACCACGAAAATGCGTGGAGGGGATGCAGATGAATTGGGTGAATTACCTCGTCAACGAGCTTGAGAAAGAATGTCTTTAAGCACATGATCATGGATACGAGTTCCACTTCATCTGGCTACTTGTGTTGATTTCATTTGTCGCTTGGAAAATGTTGGAGGGAGCATCTTTTCTAGAAATTGAACCATCAGAGCCATTGGCAGCTAGATTTTCTACATTATGGTATACAAATGACATGTCGAAGCAATGGTAGTCAAACACAGTGTTCCATGCCTACTATCACCAACTGAATGTTTCCATTGAGTCATTTCCACGCATGACACCACTCACCTTTCATAAATAAATACCACTAGCTAAGTTCTGTGCAGATCCACATTTTATTTATATCACTGCACGCAAGGATGAGAGAAAGGAAGAGTTACAGTCTTACTATAAGCTGACAAATGAAGACATGTAATAGATCATGAATGAGTGGCCAGAAGAGTTCCTTGTACCAGTTGATGATGAAGAACTCTCCGACCCTGACATCATAGGAAGCTCCTTGGTCACCCAGTTCAAGCATGCAAGACAGACAAGTGCGAAGAAGAAAAAGAAAAAGGAGGAAGTACGGGATGTACAGACTGATGAGGAAGACAACACCTAGGAAGTAAATGGATCTGGATCGCCCACAGGAGTAGGAGACAAAGTAAATAAAGAAGGAGGAGGGGATGAAGGAGAAAAACAAGGAGAAGGAAAAGCTACACTGCCGAAGGATCCCCCTACCGAGACAGAAACACCGAAGAAGAAGAAGGTTTCTCCGCATAAACCCTCGGTAAGAAAGAAGACCAGCGCCAGTAAGCCCCAGCTAGAGGCTACACTCATTGAGGATGATATCAGTCTAGTCCATGAAGCGATGGAGGATACTTCTGAGTATCTCTTGCAGAGATATGGAGTGAAGCAGGATGAACTATATGGTAGGATAGAAAAGGAATTGAGCGAAGTACTGGAAGCTATTCACTCGGTCCGCGCAGTCCCTACTGCACCTTCCTCGTTAGAGATTGCAGAGTTGGGGGATGAACCAACCCAACTTCAAAGACTTGTAGATGCAACAAAGGCTCAACTTCAGCAAGTTCAAGAAGAGAAGGAGAAGGCTACAAAAACCTTGAAACAAGAAAAAAAAAATCTTGGAGAAATTATGAGTTGTGCAGTATTGTGTAACTGCTTATGAAAATGAGAAAGATGAGTTTTGGGCGATGCTCGAGGAAGACAAAGTGAAGATACAAAGGGAAAAGGACTATCTTCTCGTAGAGAAGACTGCAGTCAAAGAAGTGGTGAGGAGAGCACTTTGCTCTATGTCAGGCTTGGCATAAGAGGAACATTACGTAGTTGAGGTTCAAGTGATGAAGCTCGTTGAGGCCATCCAGGAGCTTCAAGAAAGGGTAAAGGATTTGGAGATCTAGGCAGTACTAAGCACTCCACATGAAGTGAGTGACCAGAGGGAGGAAGCCACTAAGAGCGCAGTCAGAAGGATAAGATCCCTCGCCTCATAATGCAAACAGTTAAGTGACAGAAGCACGCAGACCTACGAACACCTCACGGAAGATCCATATCTTAGGAAGTTGGAAGCTCAGCTACACGAGGCATAGTACTAGGCACTAACAATTCAAGCGCATATGAAGTCACTCACTGCAGTCGAGAGAATGAAGACATCACAAAAAACAACGTGTGGCCCAGCAGCAGATTACTACCATCCAGGGAAGAGTAATGGAAGTCACACAGAGGCTATAACCGGTGCAGGAGGAAGCTTGCCCGGTGTTTGAAGAGATCAAAGGATAAGGTTTGCAACTGTAACAAGTGGTTACGATAGTGGAAGAGAACCTAGGAGGGCCTGTTATAGATAAAATTATCCAGGAATTCGTTGAGCACGAAGATCAAGCGAAGAAACAAGTCGAGGCACCTTGAGCTAAGCTCAAGGCCTTCGAAGTAGCGTTTCCCAGATCTGAGTGACGCAGGACGATTCATAGGTGAGTATTTTTAGGGGCCTGTTGGACCTCAATCAATTTTTGAGGAAACATTGGTCAGGTTTGACCACTTTTTGGACTTCGATGTAGTGATCGAGGAAGGAGTGCTCATGCGGAGTTGAGATCGCAAATCTCACTTGTTTTGTGGGCTTTGTGGACCCAACATGGGGATCTTAGGGTTTTGTAATGGGTTATGGGATGTCGGCACATGGTTTTACCCATGATTAGACCTTTTTGTAAATGTAAAAGTATAAATAAGTAAGAATGTAATGTAGAAAGGATTCGATAGCTTGCAAGGCTAAGTGCAAGTAGTTTTGGGTTGCTTAGTGCAACAAACTGTGTATGTAAGGCTTTGTGCTTGATAGAGGATTTGGCTTTGTGCCTTGACCTGATTTTGGGAAGGTGGATCTAGCGCTTAGTGCACAAATCACTTGTTCGATGCAAAGCTTGGCTCTGTGGCTTAGTGCATAGGAAAAGATGAATGTAAGATATTGAAGCCTAATAAAAAAGAAGAAGTCATTGTTGGACGTAGCCCCACATTGGGGTGAACCACGTATATCATGTCTTGATGGTTTTCTTTGTGCTATGATAATTATGTTGTTGATATTCTTAGTGCATTGATTGTTATGTATTATAGATAGATCTATAAATGCTTAGTGCTTTAGTTATGTTGAATGTGTTATATATAACTTATAATGTTAAGTGCGATGTGTATTTTGTCATTGTTACTGCATCGATCTACCCTTAGGTTTTGTTATGCGATGTGAATAAATTCGATAAACTAATGTTTGTTGTTCTTAATTACTCTACGAAGTAATTGTAATCACAAATCTGTGTCCCATCTTGGTTACAGACACCTGAGTCCTGTAACCCCCTTTCCTCTACCTCGGGTGAGACTTCACCTGCTTCGTAGGTGTTTCTGAAAGGGTCGGTAGTTAGGGTTTTGTTGGTGCATTGTCGAAGCGTTGAACCCTGGTTCTACCCTTGTTCCAACAATATTTCATAAGAAATACCCTTTTAATCAATCCATATGGATTCATAGGAGAATGCCACCTAAGCAATGTACCCTGAGATCGTGTCTTCACTATATTTATAGAAATAGAAGCTTCTTGAAACATTTGATCATAAGTGGCATTTTGCTCAAGCAACAATTGCATGTCAAGGAAATATTTGAATAGAGTAATGTTTTCAATAGTGTAATTGATCTCATCTTCATGCAAATGAATGGATGAAATTTTGTTTACTACTGGTGTTCCAATGTTCACAAAATGTTAGTTTTCAACCATTGTCACTTTGGGTCAGGATTGCTCTATTTGTAGACTTTTTGGAATGAAAAAACACTATTTTAATTCTTAAATAGACCTATATCATGATGCTATGTGGAGGTATTTGAAATTTCATGACCTTTTATGCAAGATTCCCCAAAGATTTTTGAGAGGAAGGTTTATATAATACATCCTTTTACCTTGAAATTATTCCTCAAGCTTGGGTTTGTGTTTGAATATGAACTATTCAACACAAAACACAACCCTTCATCACCTTTACCTTCTAAATTTGCAACAACTATAGAAAGTATAAGGGACACTCACCCAATGAGTGATGATAAACTTACTAGTTTGACCATGTTGGGCAAGTCGTTTTTGCTAATTTTGGCTTCATCTTGGATTATGTGAACACAACCACTTGTGAATTATTTAGATTAGGTTGATGTACTCTTTACCTCTTTTTATATATGATCACACACATAGAAGTTGCACAAAAGATGATTGGATTTAATTCCATATTCTCTCCTATCAAAAGTTTGATGTCCTTATGCTAGAAGTCTACTGATGCACTTTTACAAGCATAATATTCTTTAACAACCTGATCAAATACATGTGTAAGGGGAGAGAATCAAAGTAAGTATATATTTTGTAATAGGTGAATCTCCAGGGTTGTAAAACCTGTGCACATGTACATGTGTTTTATAGGCGGTGAGCCCGGTATGAGGTTGCTAGGTTGGAGTCTTACATGTGATAGGTGGGAGAGATTGTATGTGGAAGGAATTAGATGAGCCTAGCATTGTAGAGTATCATCCGCTATGATATAATGGCAAAATACATCATTGTTTGTAGACCAAGTTGAGTAAAGTAGTTGGAGAGAAAGAAGAGTGTTGAACTTCGACCAATTGTGCTTAGTATTCTAAAATGAGCCTAGCATTGTAAATTATAATCACACTATGATATATTAACAAAATACATCATTGTTGTAGACCAAGTTGGTCGTAGTTGGAGAGAAGAAGAGAGTGTTGAAGACTACGACCAATTGTGCTTAGTAACACAAAGAACCGACATGATGTTTAGCAGTGTGTCTTCTAGTATAACGCACCAATGATGTTGATGGCCCTATAGGCACTGCTCAGTTATATTGATTTATTGAAAATTAAGTTGTGTGATGTGTTACTATGAACACCCCGATGCTACCATGTTATTGAAGCATCATCATTTTTTTTAGTGATGCTTTGTGAAGCATAGAGAGTTACGGGGAATCAGAGGAAACACCATGCTATGCCAAATCAACCAATATTTGTCATGGTGTGGTTTTGTCAATAGAACCGGTGCATTTGTTTAAAATGGTTGCACTGCTGAGTTAAATTTTATGAGTCGTAATCTAATTGATGTGCTTGGTTAAATGGAATGCACCAATGATTTTGTGTTCGAAAAACACAAGCATGTTGTTTAGCAGGAATTGTATTTTATAATACATCGGGTGTGGGGAGTTTAAAACGACACATTAGTTAAGTACGGTAAGATTAGACACAACGGTTTTGGTGCTTACTGTGAATTTAGCATAGGACACACCGCACTGGGGTGATCCAAATCATATAGTCGCACTATGCATAATAATAAAAAAATTGAAAAAATTCCCAAATTTCAAGCTAAATTCAAATTTTAATCGGATGAAAATGGGAAGGTAATAAAAAATTTAACTAGACTCTTATGTCATGAATAGGCATGGTTCCATCGTTGAGAGGAAATGAAAATTTGTGGTAATTTCCAAAATTTGGAAATGTGTAGAATCTACCAATGGAGCTATCCAACTCGTGGAGGAGCATCTGAAATAGAGTGTCTTTGAAAATAGAGTGAGAATTGGTTCTTGCTTGAGAGTTTGGAAGCACGAGATGAGGTGTCACAATGAAAATTAAAGGAGAGCTAAAGAGTCTTTGTTTATTCACAAACTTCGTATTTATGCTTGTGCTCCTTGACTTTTGGCCTTACAACTACCCTAACTATTCACATTTGAAATACAATGCTTCATATTCCAATGATTGACAAAACTTTGCCATGGACAATATATATTGCACTACATTACAACATTTTTTTTATTTTGTTTTTTTAATCACAAAATAGAGTCAACACTAAGTAAATGTAAACAAATATGTAGGATCATTGTGATGCAAGGGATGCTCATGCATCACCTAACAATTCATTTAGAGATCCATCTAATCATGTATCGACCTCCCCCGAGCTGTCGTAATCAGACAACATAGAATTCAAAGTTCCAATCAGTCCAAAAAATTGATAGATTTTTTCATGATTTGAGCTTATTCAAAATTGGGCAAACCCTTAAGGGGCATTGTTCCAACATAAACATAACGTATATCATGTCTAATTTATGCCTAACTTATATCATACACATAACATACACATAAATTCTATTGGACTCATAAATTTGTCATTAGAAAAAGGGTAATTTTACTACAAGATTAACTTATTCCATTTAGCAATATTTTTAAAGTCAATGATTTTTACAAGAGGAATAATTAAAATTGTGACTACCTAATATATGATATATGTGTCTAGAGTAAGGAAATTCCTTAATTAATCCATGATTTTTTTTTCCAAAGAAAAAATATCTAAATGTTCAAATGTTACACCATTTTCACTCTTTTGGGCATAAGGATGTATGTAAGGCCTGATTTTAGGAGGAACACTCCCAGGAATTAGGTGAATAGCATGATCACGATTTCGAGTGGGTGGAAGACGTATAGGAATATCTTCAAATACTTTGGAATACATATCAATGATCCCTTGGATATCTAGGGGAATAGATGGCTTAGATGTTTGAACATCTAGTGATCATAGTTGTACAATTACACCTTGATGCCCCTTTTTCAATAATTTTGTCATGCCATTAGAGCTTATGACCTTACTGGTTTTCCCTATGATACTCCTTAACTCAATTTCCTTTCCTTCCAATGAAAATTTCAATAAAAGTTCTTGAAAATTAAAATCCATTGTTCCCAATGATTGTAACATTAATTAATCCCGCCATTTTAGGTGCACACCGGTGTGTATGAACCTTACAAACTGGTCAAAAAACTTCCGCAAAAACCTCTAGTTTCTCACCTATGCTAACAATCTCTTCTATAAACAACTACGGGATGAATTTTTCATGGAGGTTCCATAAAAACATCCGCTAGAAGGTGTTCTCCTTGTAGTGAGAATTCCACCAATAATGAAACAAGCCTACAATATTGGTCATGTAATTATGAATAAAATCCAGGCAACAATGATGATGAATCCCTAGGAACAGTTGGTCGAAGATCCTTTTCCGAGACTTTCAAACCATCACCTTGCATCCACTTTGAGACTAAATGAAAAAACTTTCATCATATCATCTTCATGAACAAGGCCAATGCTCATACTTAATTTAATGAAAGATGATATGTGTAATATGACTAAATCATCACGTTCATAGAAACTTGGAATTTCCCTTGTATCTACACTAGGGTTCTTGTGAGGAAACACTAGGACATTTGAAACATCAAAAGGAACATATCAATAAGATATCTATGGATTTAATCCCATTTTTTTATAGGTCTCCAATACAAGGCTGAAAATGAAAAGTGAGATGAATAATGATCATACCTTATACCAATACCAAGGTGGAGTTGCCAAGATGAGATTTTTTTCAGGAGCCTTCAAATTGATGGATGTGCTCACATTTACACCCAACAATGTCTTTAACATATGTAAGGAACAAGGGCTCTGTCCTTTCATGGAGTCTCCATGTGAGAAAATATCTTCAATACAACACTCTCACAAATGCGTCATGAAGCATAGTCTTCAAATTTCTAGGTGAATGTACTTTGTTCCCCGATAACGACACTAAAATGTTACTGCTCAAATTATACTTAATGATAAAATCCCTAATCTAGAAGGCACAACTCAAGGGGAAAATGTTAGGATGGTCGCAACTATCACCACAGTAACCTATCATCTTCATTTTAGGCTATCTCTCCTCCGGATCAAGAGGGGTATCCCTAGTAGGATTACTAATACCATGCAATGATGCACAAGGTGAAGTGAGAGTAGCCTTAGTAAAATAGAGTTTGGGGTTTTTAAATAAGTGATAGAAGGAAGTCGATATTAGTGCAAAATCCAAGAAGGGAAATGGATTCAAGGTGAATCAAATGGATTATGAGGTCAAGAAGAAATCATATTAATAATTAGTTTATTTCTTTCGAGGATTTGGGATTAAATAGTAGAACCAAAAGGAAGAACAATCATTCACCCAATCAATATTAATAATGGATATCAAGGTCTACAAGAAGGGAACCTTAATGGAAAATCCTTCACCAATGAGATCAACTACGGTTTGACAGACTTACTTAATAATTTTTATAGGGAACCAAAGGAAAAACAAAGAAAGGTACCAAATAGTCTCCAAACCAACAAAGGAAGAAGGAAGAAATTACTCTAGAATATATTCCTTCCAGGTGGTACATTTACCCCTCAAATGGATCAATATTGAAATCTTGTGAATACTTGAGAATTTCACCATTAATCCTTATGCACTAAATAAGAGCCAAGGTAGAGAAACTTCAATAATCGACAACAATCATCTACAAAGAAAAAAAAAACTTTTACACAACCATATTCTCCAAGAAAGATATTTCAATTAAGCTCCAAGGATTGAAAGCTTAAAAAATCCAACCAAGAGTACAAATGAGGAAGGGAATCTCTTTATATAGTGTGATGTTTAGCTTCCTTTACAATAAAATAATATTATCTCATGTGAGATCATTAGATCTAGCCTATGGAGGAGTAAAATACAATTTCCTCCTATTATCTAGTATAAAATACAATAAAAATACGGTTCCCAAGCCACACGTACAATGATCAAGGAGAAATAACCCCAAAGAGAGAGGGACATCTCTATTAAATATGAAATAAAATAGCTCCAAGGTGCAATGTCTAGCCTCCAAAGGCTTCGAAAGGGATGAATTCTCAACAAAATCCTCAAGGTATGCCATTAAACCCCTCTAGGTCTCCTCCAAATGTGGAAAGGTGACTTTCAAGGTGAAATGTTCCTCTAAATCACGAGTAAATGTATTCAAGTGGGGGTGACCCATCCAAATTAGCTCCAAAGATCATGTGGGAGGCTTGAAAAGTTGTAAATATTCCTCAAAAGTCAAAATTCAAACCCCCTAGGGTACTTCCAATGTGGGTGCATGAATATTCAATGATAAAAGTCCCAACAAGCAATGAAATAACCCTACAAAAGTGGGTAATCTCTTGAATCAACTCCTAGCCACCAAATGTGAAGTCAACAAGGTGTGATATCTAGAATTGAGGATGTGACATGACATGATGAGTCTTGATACATGAAGAATAGTTTAAAATAGTTTTGACCAATGCCTTGGGAATTGTGAACTACCTCAAGATACATGAAGCTACCTTGGGACATGTGGACTACCTTGGGAACTGTGAAAATTCCCATAAACTTGAATGAAACTAATGGCATGCTCAAACGCCAAGGTTCTTTAACAAAGGGGCTATCCATCATCAATTACTAGATCATTGATTAATCAATATGTCATCCAATCCTTCATCTCAACATACCTATGAAAACAAATAAGTACCCCAAACATCCACGACTCTTAGTGATGAAAATCACCAGGGCAATGAAAATTCATTGGGATTAACCCCATGAAAAATAAGGGGTAATAGGATCATTGCAAAGGAATGTTGTAATAATAAATCCAATCTCCTATGTTGCTTCATTGACTTTATAAAATCATTTGATACAATACCTATAATTAACCTTTGGAATAGATTATAAGAGCTAAAGATTCCATTTGAGTGAGCACTATTGCGATGACTTTGTTCAAGAATGTTATTGCTAAGTGTAGGAACATTAAGGGTTGGTTGGAAGAAATTAATTGTAATATAAGAGTTAAGCAAGGTTCTCACCTATACCCTACCTTATTTTTCTTTTACATTGACAAGTTAGAGGCATGTTTAGAAGAAATAATTTGTGATGGTGCTACTTTAGATGGAATATTCGTCATCCTTCTTCTTTA
>SNQJ01S0117439.1:35394-49637 GCA_010110895.2 Picea sitchensis
AGCTTTTCTAGCTACTAGTATCAATAATAAAATGTAGTAGAGTCCCCTTCACCCACATCTGTGAGTGGAATAAGTGTTTACCTTCCTTGATCTCCTCTAGTTCCTTTACTTGATCTTGGTGGTAGCAATGGTAACATTGGGTTCTACATCAATGATTTTCTTTCTCTTATTTATATTTGAATCAAAGTTGAATCCAAAATTCAATTCTTAGGCTTTCATCTCACCCAACGATAATTAATTGGAGTGACATTGATCAATGTTGTCTGAAGGGATTTTATAGAACTCACACCACTTCTGAATGTCCTTCTACTTCCCACTAGCCTTCTTTTCTTGCATCTTGGATTGTTTTTCCTAAGGTTGACTATCCTTATTATTTCCTTTGTTTTTTTAGTTGTGGCCACCCTTACCATTATTTCATGTGTTACAGGCGTGCACCTCTCTCTCACACAAGTGTGCTCTCAACACACACATGTTTCTTGGATAAGTGCAGATGACATGCATTTTTTCACTAAACAAATGAACACATATTGCATGTAGTGTTCACTAGCTTAACCAGGGAACATCACTTGTATAAATACGCATAAAAATGAAATTTTATTTTGCTAATCAAATCTTGTAGCTTACCAACTACGATTTAAACACATGTTCAACTAAATTTTGATACCCATAATTAAATGCATCTACAACACTCTAAATGAACATGAATTCAACTAATAACTCATTCACAGGAACAATTAACCATTCACATATACATATTTAAGCATAATAATCAAATTCATGGAATAACCAACAAATAGATAAACACTTGTCTTTTATAAAATGTGTGTGCAACCAGCTGCTTGGGGAGGATGTTCCACCCAACCATAGACTTGTTGTTCTAGTTATCAACAACAAGTCAACTCTAATCTGGGGCTAGGAATCCACAAAACAAGGGTTCATCTCACAGTCCCTCACATCTCCATATCACACAACCCACTAGTTTTCTCCTACGACTATCTCGGAATTCCTCCAACTCTATTCATCTTGACCTTCCCAACCCAAGGAATGTACCCCTTCACTGCTCTCATTCCATCAGGAGTCCCATTCATTTATCAGGGTCTCTCTGGCTCAGGTAGCTAGGAATCTCGTTGCTTGAACTCAAGGGAACTCATTTCCAGGAAAACCACCAGCAGAAACAACAACAAACACTTGTTGATATAGTGCAACTCACCTGAGAGTTCACTCTTCATGCCTGATAACCTGGATTTTCAATTTACAGCTCCAAAATTCTCCAAAAACACTCTTGTATTATCCAGAATTATCCTAGCCTCGTTGTTCCATCTCCCAAGCTCTTCTCCCCTCTTCTCTACTTGTTGTTCATGTAAAACTAAATGTGAAAAATTGGTTGTTACTACCCATACAAATTTCCTCTCTTTCCCCAAGACAGTTGAATTCTCACTCTGCCCAATGTTGATTATACCTCATCCCCATGCTCTCCAATATCTATGGGATGTGACTCTCACACCCACCCTATGACAGGTATTCAATGATTTTTCTCTCATACACTCAACTAGAAAATATAAGTTTTCCCCAACTGATAATACAATTTAGAAATGTGGGTTTGAATTAATACCCATAAATTATTTCCCTTTGAACCCCTATTGGGAACTCTCTAGGAATTCCCCCTCTCTTGTGGATTAATCATCTCCCATATCTTTTTATATCCCATCAACTGGTATTATATTATATTTATTTACAATTCATAAACTACATTTCACATAATACATTGATTGTCCATAGCCACATTTATGTATACATTATGCAAAAATTAAAAAAAGGGATTATTTTGGGGATGTTACATTCCCCCTCCTTTACAATTGTGCATCATCCTCAATGCATCACACCATGCCAAAATACATATATAAAATTACATCACAATACTTAGAAAATAAAAGAAAAATCTGCAATATTTACCCTCCAACAACAATCCCAACCATAATCTCTCGTTCTTCTCAACATGCTAACCCAAGAAATGTGCCCCCTTCACTACCTTCGGTATATCAGGTTGCACCAATATTTTATCAAGGCTATCGACATAGGTGACCAAGAATATTTGAGATGTGGTTCTGGTAACTAGCTACCCAAAAATGGAGTCTTGTGTTTTCAATTTCTATTTTCTTCAAAATTGGAAAACAATTGTAGGTATTCGTCCCACAAGGTTTCTTCATGATCCCATGTTGCATCTTCAATATCGTAGTAGTTCCATTGAACCTTTACCAACCCTATGTATTTTTTCCAGAGAACTTTTACATTTTGGTCTAGGATGAATATTGGTTCCACCCGAAAATCCCCTTTGTTTTCCACCTGATCACAATCCAATCAATTATATGGTTACGGTCATGAACATATTTCTTTAATAACTACACATGAAATATATTATTCACTCTCATGTATGTAGACAATGCTAGCATGTGTGCAATTGGCCTATCTTTTCTAATATTTCAAAAGACCCACAATATCTTGTTGCCAACTTCGGGCAACTCAATCTTATCGAACTTCTTTTTTCTTTAAATTTTAGGAAAACATGTTCCCCCACTTAAAAATATCTAAAAACTCTATTCTTGTACCCATAGTAGCCTTTAAATTATCTCTAATCCTTGTGATCTGCTCTTCCATTTCCTTCAAAAATATGGCCCAGTGATAGCTTTGTTTGCTAGGTATTCCAACTCACTAGTGTGTTACACTTCCTTCCATACAAAGATTCAAATGGACTCATTTTTAATGAGGCTTGATACCCATTATTATAAGCAAACTCCACTAAGTGGATATAGTTTTCCCATTTTGATGGTTAATCCATCACATACATTATGAGCATGTCTTCAATTATCCTATTGGTCCTCTCTATTTTCCCATCTAACTCTAGGTGATACGATATACTAAGATTAATATTTGTCCCAAATCCTTTGAACAAACCTTGCCAAAATTTGGATGTAAACTTGGAATCTTTGTCTGAAACTATTTCCTTAGGCACTCCATGTAGCCTGAGAACTTCCTTGATGTAAATCTCTACAATGTTTTTTTCCTTGTGTCTTGTCTTCACGGGAATAAAATGTGTTTCCTTAGTCAATTTTTCCACCACCAACATGATGGAATCATGTTGCTTCATTGTTCTAGGAAGATTTGTAATAAAATATACCGTAACCACTTCTCATTTCCATTCTGGAATGGGCAATGGCTGCAACAAACTCACTGGATTTATGTGTTATGTTTTCACCTTTTGACACTCTAGACACCATGCTATGTAGTTAGCCACTTCTTTCTTCATTCCTGACCAAAATTATTGGCTCCTTACAACCGTAATAGATTTTTGATATCCTAGGTGCCCATCATATGGCACATTATACATTTCTCTATACACTTTATTTTTCAGCTCCATGGAATTTGGCACATACACTTGCCTATGTACAAGAGGATTCCATCCTCTTTTAATTCATAATTTTTAAATTTCTGATGTGAACATTCTTGTTGTAAGTTTTATTTTATTTGCAAATAAAGTTGATCTGAATTTGTTGCTTCGAGAATTTTATCTTTTAAATCTATCATGTACATGATAATGGATGGAATATGTACTTCATGAGATCTTTTTCCAAGTGCATCAACCGCTTGATTTTATTTTCCTTTGATATGTTTAATTCTGAAGTCATACTCACTAAGAAATTTGAACCACCCATTTTGTCTAAAATTTAATGTTTGATGTCCAAATAAATGTTTCAGACCACGGTGGATTGTTCTTATCTCAAACCCCTTCCCCATGAGATAATTCCTCCACATTTTTAATGCATTTACAATTTCTACTAACTCTATATCACGAGTACCATAATTTCTCTCATGCTCTTTTAATTTTTGGGACTTATAGCATACCACATGATCTTTTTGACTAAGGATTCCATCGGGCCCTTCCTTGCATGCATCTGTGCACACTACAAAGTCTTCATATGGATATGCAATCTTTAATATGGGAACATTTGTCAAAATGTTTTTCAACTGCTGGAAACTCTCTTCACATTTTGGATTCCATTCGAACTTCACTCCCTTTTTTTTCAAAGAAGTGATTGACCTTGCAATATTTGAAAACCATTTTATGAATATTCGGTAATAACCTGCAAGACCCATGAATGATCTTACATCTGTCAAATTTCTTGGTGATGGCCATCCTCTAATGGCCTCTACCTTCTTAGGATCGACTGCTATTCCATCTTCCGAAATAATATGCTTCAAGTAATGGATCTTCTTTTGATAAAAGATGCACTTACTTAACTTTGCATACAATTTATGCTCCCTTGAAACATTTAGCACCATTCTCATATTTTCGTCATTCTCCTTTTCAGACTTGGAGTATATGAGAATATCATCTAAGAAAACAATTACAAACTTGTCCAGGTACTCCCTCAACACTCCATTTATTAGACACATAAAAATAGTCAGGGCATTTGATAGTCCAAATGGAATTACCATGAATTCATAATGCCCATACCTTGTTCTGAACATTGTTTTGTTGATATCTTCTTCTTTTATCCTCACTTCATGATAGCCTGATTTCAAGTCAATCTTGGACAATATTCTTGTACCTTTCAACTGATCAAGTAAATCATCAATCCTTGGAAAGGGATATTTGTTCTTTATAGTGACCTTGTTCAGTTGTCTAAAATCAATACACAACCTTAAGGTTGCATCATTATTATTTGCAAAAAGAACTGGGGATCCCTAAGGTGACACACTTGGGTGTGTGTACCCCTTCTTCAAAAGTTCTTCTAGTTGCATTTGCAATTATTTCAATTTTGGTGTGCCCATTCTTTAAGGTGTCTTGAACACTAGAGTAGCACCTGGCACCAAATCAATAGAGAAATCAATGTCTCTCTTCGCTGGAAATCCTAGAATCTCCTCAAAAGCATATTCAAAATGTTTCAAGACCGAATGGTCTTCAATATTTGCCAATTTATCACTAACTACCTCTTCCATGTGGCTACAAAAAATCGACATCCCTTCCTAAAACTTTTTTTTAGCTGCATGGTTATTTCTCTAACAACAACATCTCTTAGACTGCCTTGAATCTTTCCTTTCTTCCCTTTTTCATCAAGACAAGTTATTTTCTTGTTGTAACAATCTAGGAAAACATGGTGTTTTTCCAACCAATCCATGCCAATTAGACAATCATATGAACCCAAAGGTATAATGTTCACATCCACCTTTGTATTGAGTCCATTCATGTATATCCGACAATCTTTAACCAACTCATTGATCTTTCTCTTAGCCCATGTGGCTAACTGAACTAACCGAGATTTCTTATGCTTTCTCCTTTACAAGTGAAATATTTCAATAATGTTAGAGTATATGTAGCTATGGCTAGCTCCAGAATCAATTAAATTTTTTATGGGATGGTTATCAATCTTACCTTCCACTTCAATCATGGGGGATTGATACTCTACTTACTTGTTGTCCAAGGCTACATAAATCCTTGGCATGCTTCCTCCCATATGTTCCATTGTTTCAGCCTCTTGAATGTTGTGGAAAATCTTCATTATTTCTCCTTTGTGAGGGAAATCCCTATACAAGTGATTCCCCTTACATCCCCAACATCGTATAGTTTTCTTCCTTGGAATTTTACCAAAATAATCTATTGTCTTGTGTTCATTTTGGGTTGACCGAACTTGCTAATTTTCTTGAGATTTATTCTTGAAAAAGGGTGGCTTAAAACCTTTCTACCTTTTCCCCCTCTTTCCTTTCATCTTGTCATTCCAGGTCTTTTGAAAGACTGGCCTCCCTCTACTCTACTCAGAGAGGTGCCTTTATTTCCTTATGGTCTCCTCCAAAGTCCTGGGGTTATTGTATTGTATCGTGTCACTATAGGAGGGTAATCCACTCAAAAACCTTTGGATTTTTACCTTCTCATATTTTATGAAGTCAACATACCTCAACAATNAGAGGTGCCTTTATTTCCTTATGGTCTCCTCCAAAGTCCTGGGGTTATTGTATTGTATCGTGTCACTATAGGAGGGTAATCCACTCAAAAACCTTTGGATTTTTACCTTCTCATATTTTATGAAGTCAACATACCTCAACAATTCAAAGAACCTCTTCTCATACTCATCTGTTGTCATGCTTCCCAACTTGATTTCAAATAACTCTTTCATATTCCTCTCGTATCAATTCTCAAACAAATATTTCTCTTGGAAATATCCTTTGAACTTCCTCCATGAGACCATCTTCTCATTAAGATGATTGGCTTATTTAAGTTGGTCCCACTGCATGGTTTTATTTCCTTGCAAGTGGTAGATTGCAATTCGTGTGTCTACCCTGGAGGGGTAATCATGCAACTAGAAATATTTCTTCATTTTCAACAGTCTGACCTTGGTCTTTTCTCCCTTCCTATTCTCAACATTGAAATTTGGTGGCTTGATTTTCCTGAGTTCACCTTGCAATATGTCTCCCTCATGCCTCCTCCTTTGTCTCCTAACATGAGACACACTTGGGCTTCTCCTTGGCCTTGAACTAGCATGAGCTCTCCTAGTGGGTTTCTCTAGGGAATGATGGCGCCTATTCCTACTTCTTGACCGTCTATCATTCCCATGCACATCCCTTCTACTATGGTATTTTGATGTTGTCACTTTTCTAGCACTAGCTTCAAGATTTTTTCTAGAGTCCTTATTGGATTGCTTCTACAACATGTTCAAGCTCTCAAGTATCTCTTCTTGCTCCTTCATAATATTTTCATTATCATCTCTATAGATCTACACTTCTCTATGCATGCTTATCATAGTTGTAGGTTCATGCTTGTCTCTTCTTCCATTTGACTCAGTCTCAACATTCCCCATGTTGACATGCAAACCTATAAATTCATCCTTATGATTGTAGGACCCTTGGGAATCTTCCATTATTTTGGTTCTCATATAGAAAACAAAATAATTCTTTTAACCTCTAATTATATAGAAAATGTGCATGCAAATAATTTATGTTACATGAAAATAAATACATACACAATTCGCAAAAGAATGCATTTTTGTTTTTCCCTTTAGTGTCACTAGTCATATTATTTTGACATGACTATAAAATTTACTAATTAAATTAATTTTCTAGGGTAATATATGTATTCTCCTCATCAATACCTTTGCATCAACTATTTATTTTCCCAATTATGAGTTCTAAGAAGAAAGTTATGGTCTTCAGAAGTTTTGACCATTTTCCCTTTTCAACCCTACATGCTACAGGTGTCCTCTTTCTTTCCCAATACATTTTTAGATACCCAAAACTCAAATTTGGCTCCATGTATGAATTTTATAGTCCATGAGATTTCCATATACTTCTAATGGGTCCCAAACTGACTCTTGATCTAGGAGTTATGCCCTCTAAAAGAAACCTGGCATTAAATTTTACCCTTGACTATTTTGGTTGTAACTCCCTCATACAAGCTCCATTTGGTGAATATTTTAGCTTGTTGTAAATCTCTCTCTGAGATCTATAATTTTAGATGTAGAAACATTTTTTTCTTCAAGGACATACAATTTTGTACAAATTTTATTTTCTAAAAACGTTGTTTAGACCCTGAAAAATGCCTTGCAAGATGAAGACCTTCAAAAACTGGATTTTTTCATGAAAAAAATCACTAATTTACTGCTCTAACAATATTTAGATCCAAACCATTGATCTCAAAATTTATTAATACCAATCATTGATCTTCCTGGCCTTGCCAAGCTATGGTTAGTCCTCTACAGGCTTGTCAAATCTCTTCCTCAGAACCTTCCCATCGAAAAGCTTCAATTGTCGGTTATGCGAATTCTCAAAATCCACAGTTTAAAACGTTGTCAAACTCTTCCCATCGGAAACCCTTTGTTGGAAACACAAATTTCCATGTTCCCATACCCTTATGAACGTCGAGCTCTAACATCCTATCAATATCATTCTACCAGACTCACCCATCGTAAGCACTCTCCTCGAATGAACCTTTCGACAAACTCATTCCGAAGACTTATCGAAAACCATCCTTTCTGAACCATCAAAATTATCTCCTTTTTGAAGACCTGCATCCAAATGATATGTAGCACTCACTAATTCGCTTTCCCTTGTTGACATGTCCTCTAACATGGAACACTAACATGGAATTCTCTTTCACCCTCGGCCCTTTCAAGGAAACATGCTCATTTGATAGATCGGATGGTCAACAATCATGTCGCTCAATGACCATGATCATCTCAGGATGCCAAAATTGTGCACTGGTTACCTTGGTCGTACTGATTTTTTCAAATGCCAAAACATGACCAACCTTCCAAACGATCTCTCTTGAACACCTCCCGCAAATCCAATGGTTGGGAAAATATATGTCCAATCTAACGACTTTTGTTATTTCTGGCTCACATCGCCAGACTCAACCTCATGCTCGACTCCAAGTCCTTCCAAAACCTTCTTCCCAAAGGCCTTTCAGAAATGACTTACTTTGATATTTTGTGTTTGAATCTCAACCGACTGTTCTCTAGGTCAAGTTAATGTGGGCCATCCATCCGCAAAACCTCACAGCGGCCTTTAAACACACAGGAATTCATCTTCCAAGGCCAAATTTGACTCTGCAACTTGTAATTTGACGCCAAAATTTTTCTTCTGTGCCCGCTCTAAAGAACTTAAACTCAAAATATGCTCAAAATTTGGGGATTTCACTTATGTTCACCATTTTCCCCCAAATTCGCCATAGGAAAAAATCTATAACCATGAATCTGCCCAATTTGTGTTGGCTCCTAGCCCATACAAAATCAATGTTGAACCTTGAGCTCTGGTACCATTATGTAATGTTCCCCAGCTTAACTAGGGAACATTACGTGCAGAAATACACATAAAAACAAAAATTTCCTTTGTTAATCAAATCTTGTAGCTTACTAGCTACGATTTAAACACATATTCAACTAATTTCTTATACCCATCATTAAATGCATCTACAACACTCTAAATGACCATGAATGCATCTAATAACTCATTCACAACAAAAATTAAGAATTCACATATACAAAGTTAATCACAACAATTAAATTCATGGAATAACTCAACAAATAGATAAACACTTATCTTTTATAAAACGTTTGTGCAACCAGTGCTTGGGGAGGACGTTCTACCCAACCATAGACTTGTTGTTCCAATTATCAACAACAATTCACCCTCGATCTAGGGCTAGGAATCCACAAAATAAGTGTGCCTCTTATAGTCCCTCATAGCTCCATATCACACAACCCATTGATTTTCTCCTACAACTATCCCAAAATTCCTCTAGCTCTCTTCCTCTTGACCTACCCAACCCAAGGAATGTACCCCTTCATTTCTCTCATTCCATCAGGAATATCATTTTTTTATCAGGGTCTCTCTGGCTCAGGTATCTAGGAATCTCTCTGTTGAGATATCAAGGGAACTCACTACAAGGAAAACTACCAGCAAAAAAAACAACAAACACTTGTTGATACAATGCAACTCACCCAAGAGTTCACTCTTCAGGTTTGACAACCCGGTTCTTCAATTTCTAGCTCCAAAATGCTCCAAAAACAATCCAACATGCTCCATAATTCACCCAACCTTGTTGTTCTAGCTCCCAAGCTCTTCTCCCCTCTTCTTTACTTGTTGTTCATGTAAAACTGAATGTGAAAAACTGCATGTTACTACCCATACAAATTTCCTCTCTTTCCCCGAGACAATTGAATGTTTACTCTACGCAATTTTGATTGTACCTCAGCCCCATGCTCTCCAATAAATATGGGATGTGACTCTCACACCCACCCTATGACAGGTATTCCATGATTGGGCTATCATAGACTCAACCATAAAATAGAATTTTTTTCCCAAAATGATAATACAATTTAGAAATGTGAGTTTGAATTAATACCCATAAATTATTTCCCTTTGGACCCCTCTTGGGCACTCTCTATGCATTCCCCCTCTCTTATAGATTAATCATCCCCCATCTTCGTCCATATCCCAACAACTAGTATTACATTATATTTTTTTTCAATTCAGAAAATACATTTCTCATAATACATTGTTTGGCCACATCCACATTTATATCTACATTATGCATTAATTAAATCGGGGATTATAGTGGGGATGTTACATTGCATCAAAAAATAAACCCATATATGTGTGAAAAATGCATCTATCAAGGGAATTTATGCTCGAGGGACACAAAAAATCCCCTAAAAAATGCAATCGGTCAACAAGCTTCTAGGGTTTCCACTAAGCCCACAAAATCCTAAACTAGAAAATTAAATGAATAGAAATTACAAGGAGGGTAAGAGATCTAACCTATAACACACATATAGAAAATCCAATGATCGGAATGTAAGATATGAGCTCCTAATATTGTAGACCCCACTAGAATCTCAAACTCAACTAGATATAAATGATTTTAGAAAATGGGGGTCCTACCCCATTTATAAACTTTTTTTGAGTTTTATTTTGCTCCATATGGGCCCTTTTTGACATGCCTTTTACATCATCAAATTCCTTATTTTTTTCTCTTCCTCCTCATCATCATAGTTCATGTGAGCAGGTACCTCATCGAAACACCCTTGTTTCCCCTTGAAGTTTAACTACATGTAACATAGACCCTAAATGTTTGTTTTTCATGTCGTATGTATTGTTGGTTTCATTTTTCAATGCTCCTTGATTATTTGGTTCACATAATAGACTCTAGATCCTTATCATATTGTTGAGAATCAAACAATTTGGTTGGATACAATTGTCATGCCCCCATTTTTAGATTCCCCTGTCATGCAGTTGGAGTCACTTTAGGAGGCTTGAGTCAGCGAGGTCAAAGGGGTGAGATTATGTCATCAATGAGCTCGGAGGGGTTGGATGAGTTGTATGGGCCCCAACTTAGTTTATTTACCTTTATTCATCATCATGATCATTTCCGCACAACTTGTTCTTAGTTCCATTGCATTCCGACGATTCCTGTAAAACAGGGTTATTATTGGGCATAATTTAATTATTTGCACTAAAAGTAGCATTTTGAGATTATTACTTGGATACACACCTTAGTGTAATAGCTCATTAGAACCGTGAAGAAAGGATCTATAGGATGGGATGATGAGAAGTAACTTTCAATGGCCAGAGAAGTCATAAAGGTGAATTAATCACTTCCTGGGGTTAAAAAGGTGAATTAATAATTAATATGATAAATAACCTTAGAAAGTCACTTAAATAATTTAAGTGAATGGAAGAAAAGAAAAAGTGGGTCTATAAAAGGGGATGAGAGCTCATTCTCTCATTATGTTGATTGATATTTTGATATTTGGCCTCTTGTCTTGGAGAGCTCTTAGAGCTTAGGGTTTTTAGGGTTTTATAGAGAAAACCCCAAGATTAGTTTCGGTAGTGAAACTATCCACCCTAGCTAGTCATTTTGGGAGAGAATCAATCGGATTTTCTCACTGAGCTTCATTTCCAGAGTAGAACGTCATTTCCGATTCAGATTTTGTGTAGTCATTTCAATTAGATTGATTTTTATATGACCAGGGCCAAATATTGCTTGGAGGGGTGCATCTAGTAGTGGAAAACTTCATATTTTGGGGTTGCGTCACTTTCAATTTGTTGGGACCTGGTTGTATACATCTTGGGCAATTTTTGGCGTGGATTTGAGGTTATTTCTCCCTTTGATCAAGTTGATATTTAGCAAGGCGAATTTTCTACAGCTAGGGCTCATTTCTCTTCATTGGAGCTACTATTTCATGTGGGAGATCCATCTTTTGGGTAGTCATCAGTGAGGTTACTTTGTGGAAGATTATTGTTGCGGATTTATATTGTATCGGACCCATTTCAGCCATAGAAACAACCTCCATATCATTGTATGCAAATATGGAAGTTTCCTTGGCATTGAACACTTATATCATATAAATAAGTCAAGGATTTAATGTATTTTGCTATTATTGTTGTAATATCTTTTGGGTATTTATTTTCATATGTCTATCATGTATTTCCTTGCCATTTCATGATATTTTGCACACTTAACAATTATGAAAAACATAAAAACAAAAGCTACAACATTAGCATGTTTGACAAAACACTTCAACCAACCTGCTACAAGTAAACATAAGGACACACATAAATTAAGAACAACCACTCATTTGGAAGAGATTTAGGTGTCGCATATGATATGTTTGACATAATATTCAACCCTTAAACTTGAGTTAATTGGGACAACAAGTATTGAAGTGATTTCAAGGGAGTTGGGAACTTGTATACCAAATGTTTGACGAAATTCCCCAACTAACTAAATCAAATTTTAGCACAAATTCTATAGTGGAATATTACAACAATGTCTCAATTTGGTTGAAGACCTCAACCATGCATGACTCTTTTCATCTAGTTTTAGGTCTATTTGGGAGCCACCAATCACATTACTTCATATATTTTGTGTGTTTCATTAGCAATAGTGATCCAACTTCAATTGCAGTGCTCTAGATTTGTTTGGTCTAGTAATCAATTCTTTTGAGCTACCTCTGACGAGCATCATGTTAGATATCTCTTCCTAGATCTTAATCCCCTTCATTGTTCAACAAGGCTTTAGTTGTTGTGATCCAATACCCCTTTTCCTGATATTTTTTCTTCCTATTTATTCAAATCAAATTGGATATTGGCCACATTTATGTACTTGGATTGGATCCTCTTGACCCAATATTATTATTTGGCTCCATGACACCATGATCCCATATTGTATTGAAATAGTGACATTATTATGGGTATGATCACATCATCGATATTGATATTATGTACATACATTACCCCATTGGTTGGTTGTTTACAAGTGAGTATCTAGAGTCCTTTGTGGGTTGTCCTCCCTCTTTCGTTGCTTTTACTCCTTCATTTGGTGGTACTTTTCCCATGGTTAAATAGTGTAGTGTATATAGGGGGATTAATATGGGGTACCTAGAGAGGTACCCAAGGGAAATAATAGTAGATACGTATTGTTATGTATAAAGGTCACTTTTAATAAATAAGGCCTAGTGTGAATGTAATAAATGTAAGAGGACTTACTAGAAGGTTTTACTTTTATAAGGTTCCTCCTCTAGAATGTTCTTAGGTGGTAGGTAGCACTATATAAAGGGGTTCAACCAATGTAATGGGAAATTCAATAAGTATTGTATTTGGAGAGGAAGTTCATTAGGAGGTTCCCCCGTCGAAGAGGCAACTGAACAAGAGAGCATCCCTTACATAATAAGATTTATTGTATGGTGTTTCCCTACCCTAAGGGTTTGTTAATAATAAAAGGGATATTTTTCTATATTGTTCTTGGATCTATTATGGTTCTTTTGTATTCAGGTCTTTGGTAATTAACAAGTGGTATTATAGCACTTTCTTCAGCCACAAAAAATAACATTTTTTTTTCATATCTTTCAAAGAAGAAAAAGAGGGTCACAACACTTCGAACAATTTATGTAGTTTTTTGTAGAAAATTTGTAAAAATTGGTTGTATATCAGAGTTCCTCTTGGAAATAAAACCAATTTCAAATTTGTTTTTTACTAAAACGGAGTCTGGGAAGTGAAGTTATTAGCATTTTAAAATCTGCTAATTTTTAGGGTTATTCCGTGAACGACCATGTGATTTTGTTGATTTCTGTAAAATTTGGTGTCTAATTTTCCGTAACAAATTACATATCTAATTTACTCTTGCAAAAATATTCCATTTCAAAAAACAATCGCCCGAATCAGAGATCCGGAAGTGATATCACTGATTTAAAATCAGTCATTTTTTAGGGCTTTTCGTGAAGGCAGTGTAACTGCAGAGCTCATAACTTTTGACATGGTGTTCAAATTGCTACCAGATCAGTGCGATTGGATAGAGGATTGTGAGAGATTTCTTTTGGTATATTATATGTGGTGTTTCTAATGGATATTTGACTCCTCATGGAACTTCAACGAAAGTTTGAATCCCTCGAGACAAGTGTTTAAAAATATTCATGCATGTGTTCAAAATATCCAAACAAGTGTTCAAAATATTCAAGTGATCACACTTGCAATGTAAGAGAGATATATTATACAGGACATCAGGGATGAATATAATCAAGAAGAATAAGCTTGGTATGATTTTGAGGATGCTTGTGATGATTAGTATATGGATATTTGTCATTTATGGGAGGACAACCATTTTCTTCTTCTATTTGATGACTCTACTCCACCTTCTATATATTACATCCTGGAAAGCAGACAAGAACTTTCTATGAATACTCTTCTTCAATTTT
>SNQJ01S0117441.1:25854-48964 GCA_010110895.2 Picea sitchensis
ATCTGCAAAGCATCTTCCCATGAGGGATTTCACCATAAGGGGACCACTTTGGAGTTCATCCATTTGTGCACCTTATCAATCATGATAAGACAATAATGATTCATCTATACATTTTTCCAACAATGCATCATATACCAATGAAACCACATGATCCATATTCATCATGTATCAATGAAAACTCATTGATCCATCTTCATCATATGAATGACAACTCATTGATCCATCTTCATCTATGCATTCTCATCAAGGACAATGCATATTACATTACATCAATCATTAATCAACCAATCACGTGACATCAATCAATCAAACCATTGGCATCAATGACAACATGATCCAACAATATCCCCCTTTGGCATTGATGGAAATACCAATATTGATGTCAATACCAATTACCAATTATTGATGTCAACATGTAGATAAGGCATAGATAAGGCATGCTCTACATCAATAATCAATGTGACTATATCTCCCAAATGTGATTATCTCTCCCAATCAATAATCATCAATCACATCAATGTGACTATCTCTTCCCCTTTGACAGCAATGGAAAATGGTAATTTTCCTCTTGGGGATGCTCCCCCTGCTTGAACTTTCCTTGGGGCTGCTCCCCCTTTCTGACTGCCTTTGATCTTAATCTGAATAATCTCTCCACTTTTCAACAAGGTATATCACTCTGATGTAATGCTGAAAATACATCGAACATACTCCCCCTGTGACCATCGCCTCTCCTGGAATTATGCATCTGTTCTCTTTCTTCAAATATAGGGCCCTTTTCTAGGTATGCATCTGATAAATATCTCCTCCTAGAATGATGGGAAGAAGAATGACTCCCCTTATGGGTATGTCTCCCCTATCTTCTTTGTGACATGAACAATATGCTACCATATAATGATCCATGGACCATTTCATGCATCAAACTCATGCTATACCAAGCATCATGAATAAAAAGATATGTCAACAGTGAAATAAAAATCATGAGAAAAATATCAAGCAAGCACATCCTGTACAAAAATATGTGCTCATCATGCACAACACCTATCTACATCAACATCATGTAATGTGCCAAAAGGTATCATCCATGGAATGTATCAATCATATGCCTCTATCAATATGCCAACATGTGCATCTACCAATATGCCAACCATGTGCATCTATCGATATGCCAACGATGTATATCTGCCAATATGTCAACCATGTGCATCTACCAATATGCTAACCATGTGCATCTACCGATTTTCCAACCATGTGCATATACCAATATGTCAACCACATGGCATATCACTCATGATATGTCTCCATCATGAACCAAGTGCCACAATCATGTATCTTAAACAAATACTAATTGTTTTGTTGATCAAGTAGTACCAATGGTCTAGTATCATCAAGCATATGCCATCTATGAGTGTACCAAACATCTGTATCAATTACAGATCAACCTATGAATCATCAATGATGTACAACATGATCACCTCATCAGCTCACCAACCACATGTCCCAATGTGTAGCCCATCCATATGCTAAATGCATGCATCAATCTTTCCAACAAGTAAGATTCCAATACATAATCAAGATATATCGCATAACCAAGGTGCCATAACTTCACTATCATAACCATAATTGTTCTTCAAAAAAACATGCATCAATCCATACTCATGGCTTAGTGCCATGCACCAAATATTTTACTTTACATCCTCACCTTACATAATCCAATATAGAATCATGAAAACCTGCAGCAAACAATGTTAGAGCCTGCAATAAAACATGTCAGACCCTTCATCATAGAGTTATACCATCACATCAAACTGCAATCCCTGTGCATATCCCTTTTCCTTAGGCTTCACCACATATACACGACCTGTTGCATAGACAACTCGCGTATGTACACAACCTATACAAGGTCATCCTATGTATGTACGCAACTGATACCACTGTCACCTGTGTATGCCTCAGTAGATGACATTTTTGAACTTCCCTTTAGTCTTTCATTTTGTTATGGCTGCTCTGTCTTCTTTACCCACTTCTATAGATTTCCTTGTTCCTCAAAACTTGAGCTCTGAGCATCCATCTTTTCAAATATGTATCCCTTCCTTACTTCATTCCTTCTTCTAGACAAGCTATGTGAAGTCCTCATCATGGAAATTCTTCTTGTGTTCCAGCACTCCTGGGATTTGTGGTAAAATCCACTACAACTGTAGCATCTCATGGTGTTACAGTGAACAACAATGTGTCCTGCTTGATCACATCTCCAACACCTTTTGGTGTTATGCAATCTTCCATTATATCTTCTTTCATAAAATCTACATTCAAAATTTTTGTGATCATAGTCATTACATGAATAACAATGCCCATGAAAAATAATTCCATACCTTTGCTTTGGTGTCCCAAAGATAGCTTCTTGATATCTTCCTTACTTTGTTCTTTTGAAATTTTCCTTGGCTTGTGTAGATGGTTGCTTTGCAAGATTGTCTTCCTTCTTTGATGGACTTACCTCATGCTTCTTTGAGGTGCTTGCTTCAACATGTGTATCTTCTTCTTTGTAGCCAAGACCTGATTTATCATATGGTGATCTTTGACTTTCCAAGATCTCATCCATGATTTTTGAGATATTCAAGAATTTATTTGACTTCCCCACTTTCTTTCTAAGATCAACAATTTTAGCTTCTAACTTATCAAATGACTCTTCATTTTCATTAAATTGATTATTCAAAAGTTCTTCTACCCTTTTGGATTCCTCAATTTGGGTTTTGAGATGAATAATAGTTTAAAATTTTTTGCTAATCTCATCATCTACCTTCATATCTTCTTTTTCATTATTTAGTATTGTGATATCTTCTTCCTTTTCTTCCAATTTAGTCTTATTGCTCTCTTCTTGTTCTTTGAGCATTCCCTTTAACTTCAAGATGTGCCTTTGACTCCTCCTAAGAAACTTCTTAGTGTTATCTAAAAGATAGCTATAGTGTGTATAAAAATGATCACTTTTGTATCTATATAAACCCTCTTCAACTTCCTTTTGAATTTCTAATAGATATTCTTCTATTCTTTCCATGGGATAACTACCATCAAACTTTACACAGACTATTTCTAGATCATCTTATTCACTTAAGAAAAATTCAACATCATCACATTTTGAATCATTGCAATCAAGATACTTTGGAGATTCTATATCTTCATTTGAAATACTTTTGGGATCTTCCTTTGTGCTATCTTCACTTGAAATATTTTCAAGATCACAATTAGAAATAATACAATCAAGGTTTTTTTGAGATTCTTTACCTTTGATAATATTGATAGAGTGGTATTCAATATCTTCCTTCTCCTTCTTGCTTTGATATGTCTCCTCTAGCTTTAGTCATAGCTCCTTGGCAGAAGTGCATTGTTCCATGCTTTCTTTGATAGGGCTTGAGAGTCCACTAAGAATGGTCTTTAAAGCCAATGCATCATTCTTCTTTCCTTCCCTTTGAGATTCAAACTTTGACTTGTTCTTCAACAGAACTAATCCACCAATGGATGCCTTCCAAATAGTTGCTCCCATTGTCTTCAATTACACTCTCATCTCTATTCTCCAAGTAGAATATTTTTCCTCATCAAGTATTGGTATTTCATCATCCATTTGTATGTCTATATATCTCCCTCAATATTGTTAAGGCTTGTAGTGAAGGCCCACTCTGATACCAATTGTTGGACACACCAACTACACCGAGAGGGGTGGTGAACAGTGTAGGGTTTTTTTTCCCGAAACTCCTTATTTAACAGTCACCATTATTTCATTACTCATTGCTTTCATTTATAACCAGTTAAATGTCAACACATACCAGTAACATATATCAGCAATATATCATCAACAAGTCATCACCACAAGGAACACAAAGAACACAAGATGTATGTACAATTTTCTTTTTATTACGGACTACAATCCTTGGGGTTTTTCAGCAACAATTGAATAGAGTACAACTCTACAACAGAACTAGCTCTATAATTCAAGACTCATCTTACACCCTAAGCACCAACTGATATGAGGAAACAATCCTCAAGAGAAATAAATATGTACCATAAACAAGTGCATCAACCATGCACCAACCTATGCCAAACAACCTCTAATCAACCTGTAACATGAAAAAGTGCATCCAACCATGTACCAAGTATGTAAAAAACATGTGTCAAATACTCATCGACAATCACTCATCAATATGTACCAACATCATCAACTATACACCTCATGTATGTGCCAACTCATCAACTGCTTGTCTCAACCATGACTAGATTTGGATTAGTCAACAACCCTAACTTGAAATAATCATAACTTTGTGCATGTGATGAATATATATATGAAACTAATACACAATGTTCTTCGGTGTGGTTTATCAAATTTATCTAGGTTTAACTACTTGGAACCTCGCATAAAAGGAGTTATAGAAAAAATGGCATACCTTGTTGAATTTTGGCTTATTCTAGAGAGTGAACTTGTAGAGCGTGCCCCACACAGAATGTTTGTTAAATCAATACAAACCTGCTACACAACCTACTAAAGAATGTAATATAACCAACACAATTTGTCTCATTAAATTTTGATATTTTATGAATAAGTTATGACCTGTTTACCCGAAACACCTGTTTTAGACTAGTTTCAGGACTAGCCACAAACCCTATTTTCCACAAACCCTATTCTCCAACAATACAACGACCCACAAGATTAATTTTTTACCACAGATAATTGGATATGTTACCTCAATTTCATATCAATCTCATGGTCTAAATCATTATATAAAAAACGATATTGCGAAGATGGTGAGATGACCTGTAAATAACATACCTTAGAAAGCACATGAAAAGAATTTATCCTCCCTTGAATTCCAGCCCTCTTTTCTTCACCTTCCCTCTAAAGTTGGGCTTAAATATCCTTTGGTTACCTCAGTCACCTATATATCTTCAATATTCTCAAGTTTTCCACACCAAAAATTCTCTAGAAGCTCTCACAAGAAGCTCTCCATCAATACTCCAAAAAGATATTCTCACAAGAAGCTCTCCATTGATCCACAAAAAGGATGATCTACAAGAGACCATTTTTATCTTATTTATACTTTCATCCTCTAGGTCACTTAACCCATTTTTAGGTCAATTAACCCATTTCTAGGTCCCTTAACCTATTTTCCTTATTTTAGAGTTTACCACTTTCCATAAATAGAAAGTTCTCCAATACTTTATCATTTAAATATTCCTTCTTGATTTTTTCACCTTACTTTATCATTTCTTTCTTTTGTCACTTATATTTGTTATTTAAATAATCCACCTTTACTTTGTCACTTTAATTTATCATTTAAATAATATTAATCCATTTCTAGGTCACTTAACCTATTTTCCATATTTTAGGGTTAACCACTTTCCATAAATAGAAACTTCTCCAATACTTTCTCATTTAAATATTCCTTCTAAATTTTGTAACCTTACTTTATAGTTTCTTGATTTTGTCACTTTTCTTAATTATTTAAATAATCCACCTTGACTTTGTCACTTTACTTTATCATTTAAATAATGATTTCTTCTTTTAGGTCACTTTGACTTCTTTGACCTTGGGGGCTTCAAGACTTCATATGGGGGTCCTTCATCTTCGTAAGGCCATAACTCTCAAACAATGAGGAGTTATGTGAAATTTCACATACCATCGGAAATGGCATGACAAGCACTATCCATCTAGGATAGTTTCACCAACAATTTCCTTGATCTTCATCTCATTATTCTGCATACAAGCATGGGTCCTCCAACCATTTTTCTAGGATAACTCAATCTGCAAAGCGTCTTCCTTGGGGCTTCTCCCCTGTCTGAGTGCCTTTGATCTTCCTCTGAATAATCTCTCCCCTTTTGAACAAGGGATGTCACTCTGATGTAATGTTGAAAATACATCAAACATACTCCCCATGTGACCATTTCTCCTCCTGGAATTATGCTTCTGTCATCTTTCTTAAAATATAGGGCTCTTTTCTAGGTGTGCATCTAATAAATATCTCCTCCTAGAATCATGGGAAGAAGAATGACTCCCCCTATGGGTATGTCTCCCCTATCTTCTCTATGAGATGAACAATGTGCTACCATATAATGATCCTTGGACCTATTCATGCATCAAACTCATGCTATACCAAACATGAGGAAGCAAAAGATATGTCAACAATGAAATAAAGAATCATGAGCAAAATATCAACCAAGCACATCCTATACAAAAATGTGTGCTCATCATGCACAAAACCTATTTACATAAACCATGTACATCAACATCATGCAATGTTCCAAAAGGTATCATCCATGGAATTTATCAATCATATGCCTTTATCAATATGCCAACACGTGCATCTACCAATATGCCAACCATGTGCATCCACCAATATGCCAATCATGTGCATCTATCGATATGCCAACCATGTGCATCTACCAATATGTCAACCATGTTCATCTACCGATATGTAAAACATGTGCATCTACTGATATGCCAACCATCTGCATCTACCAATATACCAACCATGTGTCATATCACTCATGATATGTCTCCATCATGAACCAAGTGCCACAATCATGTATCTTATACAAATACCAATTGTTGTGCTAATCAAATAGTACCAATGGTGTAGTATCATCAAGCATATGCCATCTATGAGTGTACCAAACATGTATCAATTATAGATCAATCTATGAATCATCAATGATGTACAACATGATCACCTCATCAACTCACCAACCACATGTCCCAATGTGTAGCCCATCCATATGCTAAATGCATGCATCAAGCTTTCCAACAAGTAAGATTCCAATACATAATCAAGATATATCACATAACCAAGGTTTCATAACTTCACTATCATAACCAATATTGTTCTTCAACAAAACATGCATCAATCCATACTCATGGGTTAGTGCCATGCACCCAAGATTTTATTTTACATCATCATCTTACATAATACAATATAGCATCATAAAAACCTACAATAAACAATGTCAGAACCCGCAATAAACCATGTCAGACACTGCATCACAAAGTTATACCATCAAATCAAGCTACAATCCCTCTGCATATCCCTTTTCCTTAGGCTTCACCACATATACGTGACATGTTGCACAGACAGCTCATGTATGTACATGACCTATACAAGATCATCCTGCGTATGTATGTGACTGATACCACTGTCATCCACGTATGCCTTAGTAGATGACATCTTTGAACTTCCCTTTAGTCTTTAATTTTGTTCTGGCTGGTCTGTCTTGTTCACCCACTTCTGTAGATGTCCCTGCTCCTCAGAACTTGAGCTCTGAGCATCCATCTTTNACCAAACATGTATCAATTATAGATCAATCTATGAATCATCAATGATGTACAACATGATCACCTCATCAACTCACCAACCACATGTCCCAATGTGTAGCCCATCCATATGCTAAATGCATGCATCAAGCTTTCCAACAAGTAAGATTCCAATACATAATCAAGATATATCACATAACCAAGGTTTCATAACTTCACTATCATAACCAATATTGTTCTTCAACAAAACATGCATCAATCCATACTCATGGGTTAGTGCCATGCACCCAAGATTTTATTTTACATCATCATCTTACATAATACAATATAGCATCATAAAAACCTACAATAAACAATGTCAGAACCCGCAATAAACCATGTCAGACACTGCATCACAAAGTTATACCATCAAATCAAGCTACAATCCCTCTGCATATCCCTTTTCCTTAGGCTTCACCACATATACGTGACATGTTGCACAGACAGCTCATGTATGTACATGACCTATACAAGATCATCCTGCGTATGTATGTGACTGATACCACTGTCATCCACGTATGCCTTAGTAGATGACATCTTTGAACTTCCCTTTAGTCTTTAATTTTGTTCTGGCTGGTCTGTCTTGTTCACCCACTTCTGTAGATGTCCCTGCTCCTCAGAACTTGAGCTCTGAGCATCCATCTTTTCAAAGATGTCTCCCTTCCTTACTTCATTCCTTCTTCTAGCCATTCTATGTGAAGTCCTCATCATGGACTTTCTTCTTGTGTTCCAGCACTCCTGGGATTTGTGATCAAATCCTTTACATTTGTAGCATCTCATGGTGTTACGGTGAACAACAATGTGTCCTACTTGATCACATCTCCAACACCTTATGGTGTTATTAAATCCTTCATTATATCTTCTTTCATAAGATCTGCATTCAAAAGTTTTGTGACCATATTCATTACATGAATAACCATGCCCATGAAAAATAATTTCATACCTTTGCTTTGGTTTCCTAAAGATAGCTTTTTGATGTCTTCCTTGCTATGTTCTTTTGCAATTTTCCTTTCCTTGTGTATATGGTTGCTTTGCAACATTGTCTTACTTCTTTGATGGACTTACCTCATTCTTCTTTGAGGTTCTTTATTCAACATGTGTAGCTTCTTCTTTGTATCCAAGACCTGATTTATCATATGGTGATATTTTAATTTCCAAGAACTCATCCAAGATTTTTGAGCTATTCAAGAATTTATTTGACTTCTCCACTTTCTTTCTAAGATCAACAATTTCATCTTCTAACTTTACACATGACTCTTCCTTTTCATTAATTTGATTCTTCAAAAGTTCTTCTACCCTTTTGGCTTCTTCAATTTGGGTTTTGAGATGAATAATAGTTTCAAAACTTTTTCTAATCTCATCATCTACCTTCATATCTTCTTTTTCATTATTTAGCCTTGTCATATCTTCTTCCTTTTATTCCAACCTAGTCTTTTTGCTCTCTTCTTGTTCTTTGATAATTCCCTTTAACTTCAAGATGTGCCTTTCACTCCTCCTAAGAAACTTCTTAGTGTTATCCGAAAGATAGTTAGAGTGTGTATAAAAATGATCACTTTTGTATCTATATAAACCCTCTTCAACTTCCTTTTGAAGTTCTAATAGATATTCTTCTATTCTTTCCATGGGATAACTACCATCAAACTTTACACAAACTTTTTCTAGATCATCTTCTTCACTTGAGAAAAATTCAACATCATCACATTTTGAATCATTGCAATCAAGAGTCTTTGGTGACTCTATATCTTCTTTTGAAATACGTTTGGGATCTTCCTTTGTACTATCTTCACTTCAAATCTTTTCAAGATCACATTTAGAAATAATACAATCGAGGGTTTTGGGAGATTATTTACCTTTGATAATCTTGATGGTCTGGTCTTCAATACCTTCCTTCTCCTTCTTTCATTGATATGTCTCCTCTATATTTAGCCATAGATCCTTGGTGGAAGTGCATTGTTGCATGTTTTCTTTGATAGGGCTTGAGAGTCCACTAAGAATGGTATTGAGAGCCAATGCATCATTCTTTTTTCCTTCCCTTTGAGCTGCAAACTTTGATGTGTTCTTCAACGGAACTGATCCACCAATGGATGCCTTCCAAATAGTTGCTCCCATTGTCTTCAATTACACTCTCATCCCTATTCTCCAAGTAGAATAGTTTTCCTCATCAAGGATTGGTATTTCATCATCCATTTGTGTGTCTATGGATCTCCTTCATGATTGTTAAGGCTTGTAGTGAAGGCCTGCTCTGATACCAATTGTTGGACACACCGACTACACTGAGAGGTGGGGTGAACGATGTAGGGCTCTTTTCCCAAAACTCCTTAGTTAACAATCACCATTAACTCATTACTCATTGTTTTAATTTATAACTAGTTAAATGTCAACACATCACAGAAACATATATCAGAAATATATCATCAACAAGTCATCACCAGAAGGAACACAAAGAACACAAGATGTAAGTACAATTTTCTTTTTATTGCGGACTACAATCCTTGGGGTTTTTTAGAAACAATTGAATAGAGTAAAAATATACAAGAGAACCAAATCTATAATGCAATACTTAGCTTACACCCTCAGCACCAACTGAGATGAGGCAAAAATCCTCAAAAGATATCAATCTATACCATAAACAAGTGCATCAACCATGCACCAACCTATGCCAAACAACTTGTAATCAACCTGTACCATAAACAAGTGCATCCAACCATGTACCAAGTATATACAAATGATGTGTCAACTAAGAATAAACAATGACTCATCAATATGTACCAAAATCATCAACTATACACCTCATCTATGTGCCAACTCATCAACTACTCGTCTCAACCATGACTAGTTTTGGATTAGTCAACAACCCTAACTTGAAATAATAATAACTTTGTACTTGTAATGAATAAAGATCTGAAAATGATATTCAATGTTAATCAGTGTGTTTTATGCAATTCCTCCAGGTGTCACTACTTGGAACCTCTCATAAAAGGAGTTATAGAAAAAATGGAATACCTTGTTGAATTCTGGCTTATTCTAGAGAGCAACATTGTACAGCATGCCCCGAACGGAATATTTGTTGAATCAATCTGAAACTATTACACATCCTATTAAAGAATGTAATCTAACCAACACAATTTTTCTCACTAAATTTGGATATTTTATTTATTTATGACGTTTTTACCCAAAACACATGTTTTAGACTAGCTTTAGGACTAGCCACAAACCCTATTTTCCACAAACCCTATTATCCAATAATACAATGACCCACAAGAGAAATTTTTTTACCACAAATACTTGGATATGTTACCTCAATTTCATATCAATCTCATGGTCTGAATCATTATAGAATAAAATTTATTGCGAAAATGGTGAGATGACCTGTAACTAACATACCTTAGAAAGCATCATGAAAAGAATTTATCCTCCCTTCAATTCCGACCCTCTTTTCTTCACCTTCCCTCTGAAATTCGGATTAGATATCATTTTTTTACCTCAGTCACCTATATATATTCAATATTCTCAAGTGTTCCACACCAAAAATGCTCAAGAAGCTCTCACAAGAATCTCTCCAATACTCTAAAATATATTCTCACAAGAAGCTCTCCATTGATCCACAAAAAGGATGATCTATAAGAGACCATTGTTATATTATTTATACTTTCATCTTCTAGGTAACTTAACCCATTTTTAGGTCACTTAACCCATTTCTAGGTCACTTAACCTATTTTCCTTATTTTAGGGTTAACCAATTTCCATAAATAGAAAGTTCTCCAATACTTTATCATTTAAATATTCGTTCTTGATTTTGTCACCTTACTTTATCATTTCTTGATTTTGTCACTTCTCTTTATTATTTAAATAATCCACCTTGACTTTGTCACTTTACTTTATCATTTAAATAATATTAACCCATTTCTAGGTCACTTAACCTATTTTTCTTATTTTAGGGTTAACCATTGTTTTCGGACAAATCGGTAGGTGTGGACACTAACAGATCTCCCTAGAACCACCTATATCTAGAACAAAACAGGATAGGACACGACTCTTTCCCTAAGTTATATTCATTGAATCTACTAATATAAAGGAACGAGTTTCATACCGTTATATCACTTCCTTAGGTCTCTGTTGTTCTCGCTTCGCTCCGGTGCTCCCATGACGTCAAGTCTAAGACAACACAAACCAACCAAAGTGAAGATAGAAAAGTATATTCAATTTCAACCTATGCATATGATCAAGGAGTTACACAATAAAATAAGAGTCATTTTATGGGAAAGGGACATGTCGTTGTATTATATTAAATGAAAGTAGAAGATACAACCTGATCGCCTTGATGTCGCAAGCTTCCTTTCAGTGACCCTTGGTTCCAATACACACACTTGCTCTGTACTTGCATGAAGAAGATCCAATTCCTCTTGATAGACCAAATAGAGTCTTCAAACTTCTGTCCAAGAAGGGTTCTTCACACAATTCTTTCACCAATTCTTCATTCAATCTTTCTTAACCTTTTCCATGAGAAAGCTTTCAATATATAGGAGAAGGAGGGATGGTTACATGGATGAGGATGATTCCACCAAATCTAAGAAGTCCAACCATGCGAATGCCAACTCATTTTCTAGAAGATCCCCTTCTAGAACCTTCGTGACCTCTTCTCCTTTCCAAGCTTAAAAACAGGTTTTCACCTTATCTATGGAGCAGACTGCGAATAATTCGCACCCTAAGTGTGAGTGGCCTGCGCGAATGCGGGATTCTCGCACCCTGTAACATAGGCAGCCTGCAAACTCATCTTAAAAATGTGTTTTTTGGAAGAACACAACAGTCACTTTTCTCAGGAAAAAAGTCCTTATCGGAGCCTGAACACATCACTTGTAGAGACATCACTAGAGTGACCAAAATCATGTGTAACAGAATGCCCCCCAAATTATGAGGCTAGAATTTGTGACGGCCGAAATACTTTGTAAATTGCGTGTGTGTGTCAGAAACCAGGAGCGCACCTAATCGGAAACCTGTAAAAAATCAAGCATCTACAGAATATAATACCATTTCTAAGGTAGGCATTCCCATTCTCATATCACAAATGAATGGAATCAAAAATGTAAGTCATGGCCACCAATTATACACCGTGGATCCATGCCATCAAAATGATACAAAGCCACCAGGAATACACTGTGGACAGGGATGATTTTAAGGATGGAAATTTATTTTAAAATGTAGAAACCTTGGCGAATATTACTAATCCTTCATATGCCAACTATAAATGTTTGGCGATATTTTTGTAAAAATATTCAGATTTCTAAGGATTTTATATAGTTTTTATAAATTTTTGGCGATTTTTAAGGTAAAATAATTTTATCCTATAGAATTTGGGCAAATCATTTTTAAAATAGCGAATCTCTTTTTTGGAAAAACCATGGAAAATTAGCCCATGAGCGAAATTTAGCCCCTAAAATCATCCCTGACTATGGATCTATATGAGAAGACTTGAATTAAGATGATATAGCCACGTGACATACAAAGTGGATCTATGCATCGACACAAACCATACATACTCCATAGAAACCTGGATCAAAAAGATGAGACACAGGGTCTTCAATCCCGTCACCTGAAAGTACGAATCTAGCCATGTAATTACATGTGTTGAAGTCAAACATGGTAGAAACCACTTGATTACCAATCATTGATGAAAACCGTTAACAATTGCGAGGAAAATCACCATTGATGTCAATGACTCCCAAGGTACCGAAGTACAATCTGAATGAATGCGAATAAATAAGCTGAAGTCGAGCACTCGGCGAAATCTCTCGATCAGGGATCAATGATGTGAAACCCCTGTCGAAAGAGAAGAGACCTGCCATTAAGGCATGCAGGTTCCAAGGTACTAAATGATTTCTAAGTCTCATTTCCGGATAATGAGTTGGAGTCGACGGAACAAGACTCGTCACAAGAGGGCCTTGATGTATCCCCCATCAATGACACAAAATAAGTAAAAGATTTTGAGGATGACACGAAGTATGAATATGAGTCGAAATGGACACAGGGAAGGTCAACATAGTAAGAATGGACAACTACATATGGCCAACTCAATAGAGGGCTCGTGTGAACTTCTCTTGAACATATGAATGACATGACCAAGGACTTGGAAACACTGACTCAAAGACGACCCAAGATATGACCTTGTAACAAGTCGAACGAGAGACAAATGGATTTCCCGAACCGTATTCAAATGATGAATAGGGGTTGTCATGTTCAAGAGTGACTTACCACCATTAATATGAATACGAAAACACATCCCTTTCCCAAAATTTCCCCCACCATTTCTAGCGAGTACCTCTTTATTTTTATGCGAGCTTGAGGACGATAACATATGCTTTTTGATGTAAGCTCATCCTTCAGATGAGTCCCTCAGAGAATATTTAAGGAACCCTAGGAAGGAGTGGTTCGGTTGAATTACGGGTCTTTCAATGTTTGTTTAACGAGTCCAAGGATAGAAAACTCGGGAGTTTTTCATGTTTTGAGAGTCTGAAAAAAAATTAAAGAGAACTCTCCCAGTTCCTTTTTCGTAAATAAGTTCGACGAGACCGAAAAAGTGATAAACTATCGCCCGTCAAACGTTTTCTTCAGATACTTTAATGAGCATGAAGAGAACAAGATCGCTCGGCAATCTTTTTGTTTTTATGCAGCGTGAAAAGAGATTAAAGGATACTCCTTTAGGTTCATCATTTTCGTGTTACCATACGAGTACGAAAAGACGAGAAAAAGTATACATGGTTACGTTCTCATATATTTTCGAGCGCGAGAACGAATGAAGACTGAGCTCAAGGTTTTTCTAAAAACCCTAAAAAGTAGTCGTACATGCGACAAAAAAGAAAAAAGCACCCGTACTCCTTCGTTTGGACTTCAAAGTTGCTATACCTGCGGAAAGCCATACTCACAAGGCTATTGGGAATTAGGTTTTATAAGAAAAACAATAAAAGTAATATAAAAAATCAATAAAAAAATAGTAAAAAGTGAATAAATATGGGTAAAAAGGGATTTTTACCATTTCATTGTGATTTTGTCAAAAACTTTGCCCAACACACCTCATTTTCCAACAATTTGTTTTTCTTGATTGCGGGAGGCACAAGCTATCATTTGGTGAACTGTTTCATCCAACGAGGTAAGTTGTTGATCCTTTAACTTTTCCATGGTTTAGTTTTAGTTTTTATTGGAAATTTTTAGGGTTTTAAATCCATTTTAGGGACACACCATGTGTTCGAGCCTTCTCGCAGGTCGGATTTGCGGGACCTGCGAGAATCTAGGATTCTCGTAGGTGGCCTTTAGGGAACCTACGAGAATCTTGCACTGTGCCAAAGGTTCACCTACGAGGGCCGAAACATGGATTTTAAAGTTAAAAATTGCTCAATAAAAATTATGCAAAAGTTTGAAACAAGTTGTTGACTCTTCTCTCATGGCTCTTCTGCAGGTGTTTGACCATCACAATGCTGGAGTGGTGAGAAAGAGAACATGAGGAATATGATGCTATTGCTGGGAATGACCTGGGTATAGTCGTTGCCCTCCGGGACTGTGGGCTATTGCAATTCTTTCAGATTCCGGGTATGAGAGCCCAACTCAGATTGTTGGAATACCTGGTCCACATGTGGGATGTGGACCAACAGTTATTTCATGTGGGAGTCCATACATTGGCCATAGATATATAGGATATCTATTTTCTAACGAGGTTATCACAGCGTGGATACCATGCTAGCTTGACCATTGGTCAAGGTGGTGGACTCCCTATGAGTGATTATTGTCGCTAGTATTGTGTTCCTAAGGTAGAAAGAAGCAAGGGTAAGGTTGCTATTTGGGGGGTCCAAGACTTGACCCTACAAACCATATTGTTCACTATAGCATGCATGGCCAGGAGCGTGGATCCACACATGGCTCTCCAGAGCTACTTCCAATATGCCATAGAGTGCACAGAGCCTCGTGTCTTCAAATGGTTGGATGTAATTCTCTGCAGTATGAAGACGCAATTGGCAAAGTGTAGAAGGGGTAACTTGAAGCAATTTGGGTATGGATCACGTTTAGTGTCCTTCTTCCTTGAGAGGGTCCCACTGTTGTGATTACAGGTTGATTGGGGTTTACCGACCCCACAGGATCCAAGGATGTTGAGGTGGTGCAACCTCATGGCTTGACACGTAACTAGGCCTATAATCAAGTACAATGATTCATTTTTTGACTGGTTAAGGCCCTAGATGTTGATGATTGACGACTATGCATATGTTGGTTTGGATTTCTAAGGGGATCCAGATTTGGCCCTGGCTGAAGATTCTCAGTGGGGTGATCTAGGTAAGAAGTACACATTTTTTTCTTTTTAAATGTTTTTGTAATTTTTATCATATGAAATTTTTTTGTGTTTATCGAAGAACTAATCAAAAAATATATTTTTGATGACATAGATGTGGGGCCATATCGACCTCCAGGAACGTCTCCTATTCAACGGCAAGGAGAGGCGGCTGCAATGGCGAGATGGGATGCCGAAGACTATGAGGTAGTGGAGAAAAACTTGGAGGGATTGACCACTGACATCCCAGATATGGCTATTGGGGAGATCCCTAGACTTTACCAGCGCCATACTATGGGTGTGTCTGAGTCTATCAGTCAACTGCTTCGTAGAGTAGCCCGAGAAGTTGTGTGTTATCGTGAGCGTCATCCATAATGTTATTTTGTAGAAGCCATGTGCTTCGTATTTTTGAGATTTTGGTCCTTGGATAGAAACGTTTTGTAAAAACGTTTGATCATTATATACATATATACGGCTTCTACTGGCTTATCTTGTGTTGTGTTATACAAGTAATGTGTGATTGGTTTATAAATGTCCCAAATGTCTGTCTAACACATAGTTAGCTAAAGCATCAGTCAATGTATTTAGACATCTAGGAATGTGTTGATACTCAATATAATCAAAATAATGTTCCAAGAGGTGAATTCGTAAATATACCTGTAATAAAGTAGGACTTTGAATAACATAGACATTACTTAGTTGTAGTACTACTAGCTATGAATCGAGTCATATAACTAGGTGGTAGATACCAAGCAAAATAGCATAAATCAACAATTCGACGACGACACTATATTCTGCAATATTATTGGTTGCACGACCAAGGCACACACCTCGCAGACTGATAAGTTCGTTTGTAGGTGCGTTAATTGCCCATGCAGTAGAAGCAAGGTTCTAAGTACTATGGCTAGCGCCATCGGTCAAGCCAATGTGGGGTATCGAAGACTTTGACATCTAGAAACCAAGCACAACGTAATATAAGCGGTAGAGGGAAGAGACCAAATAACGAAAAAGCATACTACAGTAACACACAAAAAGTATGATACAATAAAATACAAGCACTCATGCACAGGTGATCTTAGGTATAGTACTTCTTTAAGTACAACCCATTTCTGGGTTCACTCAAAGGGATATCATTGTAGTCCACCAACTTGTAAGCTCCTTTCTCCAAAACTCATCTGATGATATAAGGACCTCACCACATAGCTTCAAATTTTTCGGCTCCTAGCATATCCCGATCTTGTTTGTAAAGGAGAACCATATCACCTTCGGAGAAAATGTGTGGCCTAACATGTTTGTCATATTGGGCTTTGACACATTTCTTCTGGGCATCTATAACTAGGGTGGCATCGTGATGGGTTTCGTCTAATTTCATGAGATACAACAGACGTTCTTCTTCAGCAAAAGTGTTTGGGAGAAGTTTGACAACTAGTTTTAGGGAGGGTATCTCACATTCAATCGGCAAGATGGATTCTAGAACATAAACTAACTGGAATGGTGTAAAACTGGTAGCATACTTAACGAATGTCCGGTAATCCCACAATGCTCAAAAAAAAATTGTGTGCCAACTCATTTTGTGAATCCCTACTGTTAGCGATAAAAAACGCACTCGCATTTTTGAAAGAACGATGACTAATCTTGTAAGAAACATTTTTATAGCTTCCCTATCCTAAAATCCAAATCTTCTTGCACCATTGGAAAGATTATGATCTGTAGATGTCGATCGACTATTGGATCATGCAAAATGGACATTCCACGGCTGAGAAAATTGATTTTTCCCAAAGCAGATTATTTCTGGAAAATCTTCCTTTTCGGTGGTTTAGGCGAACAAGACGATTGTTCATTAACCACCGAAAGTTGTGCTTTCGGTGGTTAATTCACCCAGAAGTATTCTATGTTAACCACCGAAACACTGTTTTAACCAAAATACTTGAAATTTCGCCCAAATCAGGAATTTTTGAATCATAATGAGATAAAACCTCTTGGAATAGACAGGTGGTGAATTATCAAGTTAGATCCAATGGTTACTTTGATGGATAAAGGCAAAGAATAGGTGTTTTAATCAAGTTTGGTACATTTTTCAAAGGCAAAAATATAGGGATTTTGGCACACCTCAGCAAATTCGAATTTTACCTCTTGGAAGAGTCATCAGTTAGCCTTGGGAGGTTGTTCTACACTACACCAAAAATCAACAGAAAGAAATCTGGGATTTGCCTCATTTTGGGGAAGCATCCCACTTCCTTTGCAACTAAATTTTGAGTTACTATTTTTAGTATATCTGATCCTTGTTTTTAGGATCCCAAAACTACTTTTGTAAAGCTATAAAGCTTAGGATGAAAGACAAACTAAGGGTTCGATTTTGGGTTCTACATGTTGCTACTGTAAGAGAGACTTATTCTTATTATATGAAACATTGCAAGCTTCCTTCAGTTGTGTTGTCAGACTTTCTCTTTTCTGTTCTCTGATATCTTATGAGTGAATGTTATTTATTTATGCTTATTCAATATGCATGTGACTGTCATCTCACTAATTGATTGATTAAGTTGAGAATCATAAGTTATTTCCTTAGTTCTTAAACCCATTGTGCTTGTTTTATCTGAGTATAATCTGGTTCAATAGTTATCTTCTCTTCCATTTAAATCAAACCTTGTCTGACTGCATTACTAGAAGGCCTTGTGAGACTTGATATTTCTAGATAGTCTTGAACACACAGTACAGTCCTTAGATATTCATCTTGATCCAAAAACCACATCAATTATTAAGAAAATATTTCCCAAAAAGAGTTAGTTACCAGGCATCTCCGACTTACAGCCTAGGAGAGTTTCCTGGAGTGATAACAAATTGGCGTCGTTGCCGTGGAGTGAGCTCAGAAGCTTATCTTCCTGGGAGAACGACACATCAGATCTATTTCTTGATGATAGACAAGGAGTAGACAATATCAGGTTGTACATCATCTATCTGGAGACTTCATGAAGGACGGATCTGTTGGCGATTCCATTGGTATGACATGAACAAAATATTAGCCAAGAGGTATGCGTTCTGTGATTTTTCAAGCATTGTTGGTTACCCTAATCAGTACCTAATAGAGATGAATGGGACAATAGTATTCCCATATTCCGAGGTGAGGAGTGGGAAATACCGGCTGAACATTTACTGGATTTCCATGAATTCATTGACCGACTTGAAATTGTACATGAGGATGTTCAAATCAAGTTGTTCAAATTTTCTTTAGAGGGAATTGCTCTTGACTGGTGTCGGTCTCTTCCGGATGAAAGTGTCAGCTCTTTAGTAGATTTTCATGCTGCTTTTCATGTGTTTTGTAAAGACCTATTTTCAGCTGATCTTCTTTTTCCCGAGTGTTGTCATGAATTCCATCTTTCAAAATTAGAACTTCTTGAAAAGTATGTTGTCGAAGAAAATGCTCTTCATCATGATCAGGAGATCAATGATTCACGCTATGATAATCTTAGTGATTCTTTTGACATCATATTAGACACATCTACTATTGTTAGTTGTCATGAAGATCAGATTTTTCTCTTTGAAAACTCTGAATATGTTGAGCAGGCTGATGTATCAGTAGAAGACAGTCTCAAACCTGCAATAGATAATAAGGACAAATTTCAGTCTTTTGATTGCAGTACACATGAAGAAGAACATGATGAGGGCAGCTTAGGGTTTCCAGATTTGCAAAGACTGTCTCCTCTTCAACTAGAACATCAGGAAATTTGTAGCAGGTATGAAAAGGAAGATGACGAGCAGAAAGGTTTAGGTCAGAAATTGAGTTCGTATTTTTCTTCAACAGAGATCAAGCAATTTACATTCAGCATTGAGATAAGTAAAAGCAATCAACAGCTTAAATACAACGAGTTGGATCAGCAATTCAAAGAGGTATTCTTTCATGATTTTTATGACCCTATTGCAAACTTTTTGGAATCTAGGAGCAACATAAATATCAAAACATTTTTGTCAAACGAGGGACAATTTTGTTTATGTTATCGACTATATTTCTGCATGATATGGCTTCGATTGTTGTTCGGGACAAGATCTAGCATGATGCCTGTAAATAAATTTCTTACATGGCTTCATTGGAAGCATGAGTTTACCTGATTAAGAAGCAGTGCAAAGTGTTATTGTAGGAATAGGCAAAAAGAAAATAAGCTCCCCATACGAGCAGTTAGATCCTTTCAATTATTGGTTGTCGAATAAATAGACAGTCTACAAGCAGGTTTTAAGTTTTCATGGTGAAAGCTGAAACAGGGCAGAACGCTACAGCAATAGGGATTCCTCTTCTAATGGAAAGCAATTTTTTGAGAGGCAGGTTGCAAACCCTTCAAGAGGTTATGGGTCAGATGTTCAATACAGAGGACAAAATATCCGCAATACATATGAGTCAAATAGGGAAAAGGGTGCATTTAGAGATAATTGGTTCAGACCTGGTGGAATGTCCGGGGAGCTGCCAAACAGAGGAAAGAAAATACAAAGAACAAGCATATTGAGCTAGAGGATCAGATTACCAAAAGAGAGGATGAACAAAAATGGGAGGCAGAAGATGTTCAGAAGATGAGGGAAAAGGTCTGCTTGTTGAAAAAGAATGTTCCTTTGAGCAGGAAGTTTCAGTTGAAAACTTAGATCAAAAGTCAAGATTACAAATCAAGGAAGAACATAAATTTTTTGATAAAGATTCTCGTCTGGACCAACATCAGAATGAACCCTTATCCTATTCAAATCCCTCAGATTATTATAGTGAACATAATTCAGGTCAAGGCAGCACATCTTACCCTTGTATATATTTTGTGTCATGGAAGGAGCCTTCTATTGGTGCACCAGGACCCAGGTTTTCGCATGTAAAGACCATTTCACGACATCTTCCAAGTAGCTCAGTGAATACAGGAAAATACCAGTTGCTTTAACGAAGTGGAGACCTTGCACATTTATGTTCTCAAACTGGTAGTTAAAGCCTCGGATTCTATGATGCCATGAACTGCCATCAATTCAAAGGCTTGTGGATATTGCATTTCATTATCTCAATTTGAGGCTTGGATAAATGCCAATCATGTTGTATACGAAAATGCCTTGTTTGGTTTGTAAATGGACCTGCAAAAATCTCCTAGAAAGGAGGACGGGATAAGCCTTCCAGCAGAACAACACTGTGGTGATCTTTTCAATCTTTTTGGTCTAGTATCATCTGGGGATATGCCTTACGTTTTCGGATTTGCAGATGAGGAGGACGCGTGCAGTTAAATTTGCATGAATAGATGGCAGATGGCAGAGTAGAGCACTTGGAAACACAATATAGAGACAAATTCCATATTTTTTGTAACAAATCGAATTGTCTTTTACTCCAAAAAGTTTGAGTCCAGCCTCTAAGCAAGCTCGAAATTTTTTTAAACTGATTTGATTTGATTTTTATTTCTAATAGCAAACCGAGCATGACTGATGGGTAAACAATTGAAAGAGATTGATTCCATATTTCTAGCCATTGAAATCGCAGACAGAAGTTTCATATCCCGATACACATGGGATTTTGTTCAGCAAAATAAAGAAGATGAACGCAACTATCAGGCTGCATGCAGTTCTCCTCTGCCACTAGATCTTGAAGGTCCTTTCGAGCAATTCTCCTTTGGCAGTTGTGGATCGGAAGCTTCCTACATTCAACAAGAGGATCCGGTACAGATGGAAACTAAGGGTCTCCTTTTGAGAACAGTTGAATATGCATATCCAGCTTTTATTAAGTGGGGACAGTGGGCAGCAACTCGCCCAGATATCTTTCCACCTGACATATGCAAGGTTCAAGCACAATTTTCGAAAGTGGAAAAATGTAGTCCTTCCTAAACCAATTTATCCCTTTGTCCATCCTGAAGGCTTGGTGGAAGTATGTGCCTTTGGAAGACATTTGAGGAGGGACACAACATTGCAAAGTATGTCAATGAAGAACCTCCTTCATACATAAAATCACGCCTTTCACAATTGGGTACAAGTCTAGTCCTAAAAATGTTACTGGTGGATAATGTTTTTCATGGAGATCTACATCCAGGTAACATATTGGTACATTTAAATGGTGAGCTACCTCAAATAGTTCTCCTAGATGTGGGTGTGATTATAGAGCTAAGTCAAAGGAATCGCTCAATACTATCAGAGCTTTTCAAGGTGGTGCAGTTTTGGGCTTCACCTAAGTGCAAATTTCTTCATTGCTCTACTACTTTGTATTTTGAACTGTGGAAAAGAGCCGACTTCCTAAAAGCTACATTGCACAAAAGAAACCTTTTGGAAACTTTTCTGTTCCAAAAAGAAAAAACCATTATTGTGTAAGCAGTCTATATGTGGAAATGATGTTGTATATATGAAGTATTGAAGGCTATGCAATAATGATCTATACAAAGTTGGTTGCAGATTTCTGGTACATCGACAAATATAGGTGATCATAAAGAAGGCCTCTTTTCTTGGGGCATTAAAGCAGATTAGCACTCTTGTTAATCCTTTCAGAACAAGGAGATGGCTTTCAAAATCTCTCTTGCGTATGAATCCAAGACTCCATTTTGAAGGATGGCATTCAAGGAGCACATGGAAGCTTGTTTTATGTCTCAATCTAGCAGGCAACAGAGGTCAGGTGTTGATCAGATTACCAGTTTTGTTTTGGGGGTTGGCATTGACTAAAAAGGTAGATTGTATGACAGGGCCATCTATCGAGGAAAGCCTTATTGCGAAAGGGTTTCAAATTTTTATAAATATGGGTGCTCTATTTGCTTCTGTTTTTTGCACCATCCATAGTAATTGGGACAGTTGCAGAGGAAGCAAACATACATGTTCGCTCTCTTTGGTTAACTGTAGTTGATTCATATCTAGACAGCGGCAGCAGGACCCTAAGAAATTGACACTCTTGTCGTGTTTCTCGCATGCTAATTGGCAACTTGGTGACTAGTGTTTGCTTCCCACCTATGCAAAATTTTCCACATCAGTAACTATTAACATGGAGGACATTGCATCAGATGGAGAAAAAAAAAAAAAACAGTTAAAGAGAATGACAGATTGAAATCAAATTCTGGAAGCACCAGTGATGATAAAATCTGCAGAAACCTTGTGAAATGTGATCAACAAGGGAGCACTAAGAGCCTTCTATCAAGCTTGTTTTTTCCCAAAGGAAATCCTGGCTTGGAAGACCTTGCTCAGACTGCAGAAGATTTTAGAGAGGTAACACATTTTTAAATTATTTTTAAGTCACAAGTTTTGGTGGCTTAGGCGAACATTTCAATTGTTCATTAGCCACCAAAAGGCAGAGCTTTTGGTAGTCAACGTTTTCAAAATTTTGTCTCTTTAACTACCAAAAGCGCAGAAACAGGGCAGAATGCTACAGTTTTTGCACAGGTCTGAGTTTTATTTTCCCAAATGCCTTGAGGGTGGATTATAATGATGAAACATAATTAATTGCATCAGTAGCAAAGTTCTATTTTTGTGTTTGAGGTGTTTTGGCCAGGTGA